>JAEIHY010013577.1:0-65382 GCA_018904565.1 Drosophila tsacasi | reverse complement strand
AATATTTGCCGAGTGTGCGAGCGAGCGAGCGAGAGGACGCATCTAATCCGGTGCAAGCGAGATGCCCATACTATGGCCATCCCTTTCTGGTCCAGAGTAGAGGAGTGGAGTGAAGGAGTGGAGGAGTGGACTGGAGAGTGGAGAGTCCATGTACAAAGCTTAGAAATAGACAGACAATAAAAGCTTCATGAAGCGACATTGCCGACGCCATCATTTGAGTGAGTGTGCGAGCGAGAGGGCGCCGGCAAAGGCTAACCGTGGAGGAGGAGCAAGTGAGATGGCAACAGGGACGAGGAGAGCATCCATGAAGTTTCTGTTGATTTTTATCATTTATCGATTTCGAATTTGTGTTGAGGGACAATTTAGTAGAGCGCCCAATCCCGTTATAGTTCAGACACTTTAGAAAAATAGATATTGTCAAATTTTCGAGCTAAAATCAGTTGAGAATTTTAAGCTATATATAATATATTGAAAAATGTTCGATAACATTTCGACACATTTCTTAAGGGATTATACATTTTTGACAGCGATTTTAGACTGTTTTTATTATATTCTAATCGGTTATTATTATTTGTATTTTTCCATAACTTTTAGATAGTTCTTATCCTATTGTAAGTGATATATATTATTAATTTTGGAGATCACCCCTATATAATATTTTTATATACTACTTGGGATATTTATTTCTTAATTTATAACCCTTTTTTCTATAAATATTTGACAACTTGGTTTATAAATTTACCTTTTTTAAAATCCTCTAATATTTTTTATTAATTATATTCCTTATTTTCTAGATCTCTTGACTATTTTTATTTTGAGTGAATGTGTCCATGTTTTGCCGCCCAATTTCGCCTCGACTCCATGGACATTCATGAGGTGTCACCCCGAAATCCGCTGTCCGAAAGGGGTGATGGCCAGCTCCACAAGCTCCACACTTCCCGCTCCCAGCTCTAAAAACTCCGGCCTGTCATTGTCAGGCTAAACTGCTGCCGACTGGAGTACATTTTTGGCCAGCAATCCGAGAGAGAAGCCCTTGTTGGCTTGCTATTTATGGCCAGCACACATTCGAATGTGAATACATAGCAGCCCGTCCTCGTAATTCCCTCGAAAGGGGAATTCTCCCCTTTTAGTGGGTGCAACGCCTTCAACTCGCTATCGTATCGATTTTCGAGGAGTCCTCCTTAAAGGCTGTGCCGACTTTTTTAACTTTCTTGAATGCTTAGTTGAAATCACAGGAGACGCAGCATTTTTCCTTCTTTAAAATGTGTGGGAATAAAAATATGTTAAATGTTAAATTTGTAAAAAGTTCACAAAAATGTGGAATTTTGAAACTTAAAATTTAATATGCAAACTTTCTTAAAAAAATGTATCGATAAAAATCGATTTAAAGAACACGCATATCGATTTACCAAAGTTAGCTTCCTTTCTCGTTTGAATTCGCTGATTAAAAACTTATGGATGCTTATACATTACCTATATATACAAATGTTGCTTTCTTAACATGTATCATGAGGATTAAATAATAAAACCTTCAAACATCAACAGGCAACCCTCTAAAATCCGTTCCAGATCAGTAACACTTAAATCCCGGTAAAACTTAAAATCCTTTTAAGTGTTTAATTTCAGAGCTCCATAATCTTATGCAAGGCCAAAATGCTGTTGAGCATTCTCCCAAAATCCTCAAAAACAATAAAGCAATTAATCAAATTATATTTGACACGAAGAGAACACAAACAAACCGAATTGGCAAGCCCCCCGTTCGGGAAGTCAGTTTGCAATATTTCAGCAAGGAGATTAACACAGGCCTGAGGTCCTAAGTCAAATTGTCCTCCTGGGACACGTTCGCAGGCACAGGCACAGTTCATTGTGTTTGCTTTCTTTTTGCTCGAAATTCTATTAACCTCAGCGTCAATAAGCGGCTTAGATGGGATTTACCTGAAACCCATCCGATCCGATCCGAAATCGATCCTCATCCGAGTGCGAAAAAAAGGAAACCAGAGACGAGCACGTTCGTTCGCAGGACGCCTGTGCAGCTGGAGAAATGAAAAAAATGTAAACCTGATCTGAAATGGCAAATTCAAAGGCAATTCACACTCGGACGTCAATTGCTGGAAGTTGACTTTGGGCGCGTACCCAAAGACAAAGGTGAAAGAAATACAGCGGAAAACTCACCGGAACTGTGCGGAAGTTCATCCAATTGAGGGGGAAACGTGCCAGGTTCAATAGGTTCCATGAGTTTGCAGAATTCGCACAGAAGAAGCCGCCTGCCCCATTCTTTTTGAATTTGATTTGAAATCGTATATTCAAAGACTCTCTTACTATGAATATCACGTAATACGGCGGCTGTTTACGGAGTTGCCGCTAATGGCTCCTCTAGGTAATTATCGCCGGTATGCTAATGGCGTTTTGAATCGAAACGAACCGAGTTGAGGCCCATTCCCCGCACCCCAATGAAAATACAGAGAAGAGTTACGATTGTTTGCCATTGCACTCGCTGTTAAAGCATGATTAATGTGGGTGCTCCATTAGATGCGAGTCAACAATGGCAGTTCGGTAGTTGCAACAGTCAGTGCCCGGGGAGTCATTAGCCAGTTTCAGTTCAATGAGTCGCGGATAGGCCAAGCCTCGCTCTTTATTTTCCATTCGAGATGGGTGCGTGAGAGTCGTTGGTGGTATTTGGGTATTTTTTCTCCAGAGAATATTTACACAATATTCTTCAGATGTCTAAAGGTTCCAAGAAGATCTTATCTTAGATTGATTCCTTTTTATATTTAAAGTTTATCAAACTATCTTTATTATTTATAACCTTAGTCACACTTTAACCTTCTTATTCACGCTTCCATCCTTCATTCTCTTTATTACTTGTTGCATTCCTGATTTTTTCCCCATTATTACCATTCATAATTTAATGATATTTATTGTTATTTCACCCCGTATCGCCTTCCCAATTGAACCTGCTTCAATACCATTCATTGGGCTGTCCAATGCCTTCTACTCATATGCTCGCCTGATTGACAGTTAATCAATCTTATGGTTTTAGTTTGATTCTTTTCACACATTCCCCTTATTATCCGGTGACGTTCATTCATACCATTTTTCCGTTTTCGGTTTTTGTCTGCACCTTGTTGGCCAGAAGAAATACTTTCGAGTTAATCCTTTTGACTTTGTCCGCTTGACGGATTGTCGTTTGACTGACTGACTGCACTGACGACCGGATTGACTGCAGGAGAGGAGTGCCTTAAGCAGATTTCCGGTCTGTAATTGTTATGAGTTTTAAGCCACCTGAAGAATAACTTCTTAATTCTCTTGTAGGTGTTAGCTGATCGGATTTAGTTGTAGTTCTTGCTTTATGTAGCACCTTACTATATTTTTTGTGTAGGAGTTAAGGGCTTAAACTAATCTTGATTTGGAGAAATCATGAACTCACTATTGATTTCTGCGGTTTAAATTATTTTTATCCCATAAAATTATGATTGTATAGTGCTCTTATTAGAGCTTTAGCTTCAATGGTTTTTTGGCCATATAAAATATTTATATTTCTTCATGAATAACTCCATCTCATTCCTCTAAAAGCCTTAAATATATATAAATTTACTTTTCAACCCATAGAAAACACTTTCAACGTTAATTTTTATATTTTCCTTGCATTTTATTTTGTTTTTATCAATTCGAAATAATTAAAATTACAATTTAATTTAATTTAAGTACATTTTACATATTATTTACTGCAATAGTTAATCAATCGTCTTTCGCGTTCATTATCATCATCATCAATATTGTGAATATTGTGTGGCGCAATCTCAGTTAGCATAGTTAATCGTTAATAGTTTATATATATATTTATATATATTAAATGTAAGAACTAAGGTCTGTTCTAATGCACGAAATTACATTAAAGTTAGGGATTAGAAACTAAACATACAATATGTAATAAATTCAGTTTAATTTTTTGTGCTTGTGCCTTACCAATTAGCGACGTTAATTAAGCTTCATATTAAAGGTAATTCGTTTTTATTTTTTATGAAAATTAACATAAATATTTACACACCTAATAAACAAGGGGGGGAAATCAATGAGAGGAAAAAATGAAGTCTTCAGAAGACGGTAAAGTGGCAAAACCTTAAAACTCAAACCCAAATAATTTAGCTGCAATTCTGTCTAGCTGCTGCTGCTGCTGCTTTTGGCTGCTGGGTTCTCTAGCTAATTAGCTGGCGCTTTGAAATTTATTTTAAGTGTATTCCATTTCATTTCATTGCGAGTTTCGTCCGTAGTTTGTAAATTCGTTTTAATGGCGATAATTATCCTGCTGCTGCTGCTGCTGCTGGGAGGAGCCGGAGCTATTGCTGCGACATCTCTTGCTCTGGGCGGGGGACTCCCCCAAGTCGATGCTTTCGTTATCGCTGTCCATGGTCTCGCTGCAATCGCCGTCGTTATCGCCACCCATGTCGTCCTGTTTCCTCTTCGCGGTGGCCATTTCCGCCGCATGCCGCTTGCGCCATTTGGTGCGACGATTCTGGAACCAGACCTGCAAAACGAAATACAGAAATTTCAATTTAGTGGGTTTCCAGCAATTCAAGAAATAGGGATGAACAAATATAGTAGAAGAAGTCCCCTATCGAAAATAATCGGGTTAAGTTGCCTATCGAAAAAATCATTTGGCTCTAAATACCGACAAAGAAAAATTAAAGTAGTTATCATAAAAGGGAGGTTTTTACAAAGCGAGAATACAAATGTATATCGATAAATATTCTAAACTAAAAATAGTGTTAAAACACAAATGTATATCGATAAATATCGACAAAATTTAGGGTTAAATATTGTTTTAAAAAATATCTTTAAATTGAGAGCTACTATTCGTTTATGGTTCAGAATTAAGAAATACTTTCGATCCATTTATTATTCCATAAATCTCATCACATTCTAATTCGCATATAAAACTCTATTATTTAATAATGAAAACCAGACATTGATCTATAAAGTAAATACAAATTTCTTTATAAAACACATATTCAACTCGAATTTAATATTAAATATCGTTATTTCCTCGCCATCCCTAGGAGAAACTCAAGTTTTAAGTCCGAAAGCTCCCTGCATGTGTAATTAGGCGAGTCACATTGTCAAAGTCATTAAGTGGCCAAGGGGAAGGGATCGTGGGCGTGGGCGTGGGCGTGGGCATGTGGACCCATAAGTCGCATCATCAACGCCGGTTAACCCTCAATTAAGACAATATTAAGCCCTGGGCAGCCAAATGGCGAAATGTTGCCCGGCATCGAGAGCAGCAGCAACTGTTTCAGCGGCAAAAACTATGCACAAAACCATGACTAACGTCTTTGGCTGCGCTTCATTTTGCCCGGCCTCGTTTTCCTCGCTCTGTGGCAACATATGTTGGCCAAAAACCCGCCTCATTTCCCTCCCTTCTATCCTCCAACTTCTGGCTGTTTTAAAAGGGGGTTTTCACCACCACCCAAGTCCCAGGCACGTTTTGCAGCTTGTTCCTCGTGCCTCGAAAGCGTGTGCTGCCTCAAAATCGGCATAATTTCTACATTTGCCTGATGATGGAGCAGATTTTTGCTGGCTGTTTGCAGTTAGAATCATTAACAAAGCCTATAAATGGCCACTTAGTGTTGGAGTTCTTGTTCAGATCTAGGATTTTCCAGTTTAAATGGGAAAATTTGATTTAAAATTTGTTAAAGATATATTTAAAAAGACTTTCTCAATGGTTTTTTTTAACCAAGAAATACATTATATTATATAATGTTTCCTTTAAGAGTTCGTGGCCATTTCAGTTAATTTCCATTATGTATCAAGAGATCAGCATAATTACCTATCCCAGACCATGGTCATAACCATTTTGTTAAACATTTTCCCCTCCGTCTCCTTAATGAAATCAACGCCGAGGAACAACTGCCCAAAGGTGCAATTAAACCAGATACAGGATAATTTACAACTTCATTTGCACATTTGTGTAATTATTATTTGCAACATTATGCGAAATAAAAATACAATTAATATTTTCCGTGTGTTACAAGCCGCAGTGGAGAGCAGACACAGTGCTGCTGTGTCTTGGTCTTTTTCGGAAAAACAACAGACAGCCAACACGGCGCAACAACAACAACATTAGCCAGCATCATTAAGGCTGCTTTTCATGGTCATTATTTTTTGGTAACATCTGTGTCCATGTTGTTACGGGATTTGCCACTGAGCCATGGGCAAAAACGGGAAATTGAGCAAGTTGGGGCAAGTGGCTGGCATTCTGTAGCATTTTCCTTTGCTTTTCCCTTGGCCTTTCCACCCCCACCTCCTGGCACTTTGTCGTCATCATATTGCGAATGGTGAGTGCGTCATCTAGCACCCACTAAAGCATAGTTGATGCTGCCGTTGGTTGAGTGAGATTCAGTGACAACAGATTGCTGATGGTTTTTTAGGGCAAAAATATTGAAGTTGTGAGGCATTGGTATAGGGTTTAAATTCTAAGAGATTCTTTAAAAATTGTCCAGGCTATGGTAATGAAATGGTTTTGAAATATTTGTATGTTTTTAAAGCTACCTAATTTTTTGGGAACAGCTTTAAATGTATTATTAGAAGGTGTTTTAAGCAAAATAATATTTAAAATCTAAATGAAGACATCCTTTGGAAGGTTGCTAACATAGATATTTCTTTATAAATATTCCTTTTTTCCTACAATCTGATTTACAATATTATCTATAAACTTATCAATATTTTCCCTCATTTAAATTTCTTGAATTTAATTTAATTTTTCCGCAATGTTTCTTAAACTTGTTTTATGATTGTTTGTTATACAATGTTTTTTGTACTCCTTTTCCATGCATTGCCTGTTCTAGACATTATAATCCCTGGTTGAAATTTCCCAAATGCTTGCCACAAATGTTTATAACCACAAAAACGGCAAAGAGCAGCAGCTGAAGAACTTAGAAGCCGCCTTTGGCAGGTACAGACAGGTACAGATAGCAAATTCAGGCGGATTCTGGGCGATGGTCAAGGAACACAAACAAACACAATTTATGACAGCCAACATGTCAAAGTCAATCAAATATTGTGGCAATCAATTTGACTTGGTTACGTTACGCTACGCTACCAATTCGTATTGGGATTTATTTATGGCGGCAGGATAGGGGCAGCACCTACTCCTCCGACAAAAGGGAAAATGTTATAAAACATATTCGATTTTGGCACCACAGCGGGAGAGGAGTTTGGAGTCAGAGTCGGAGTCGGAGGTCCGGGTGTGCCTTTTGTTTCCTGGGCCCATCCGTCAGGTGGGCACCCCAGATAAGGATAAAAAGTGTTATGTAAATTTCGTAGGAACGGACACGGGGAATGTCAAAACCAAAAACCCTCGGCATCGAAATATATGACTCTTTGGGCAAATTGGAAATTTATTTGTTTACGCGCGTCCTGTGCGGGGAGGATACTTAAAAGTCATGAAAATTTACAACATCGCCAATGCACACACATCGCTGGCCAATGCCTTTTTGGTAACATCGACTCTGACAAGTTGGCTCCTACCTCGTTCACCTTTTTCCAGTCTCTCTCCTGTTTTTCTTTTATTTGCTCCTATTGGTCCACAGAATTTTTTATTTATTTATTTGAGTATCTGAGTATCGGAGTGTGTGTGCTTTGTAGTTCTGGCTCGTAAATTTTCGAATTCGTATGGCCGGCTCGCCCTCGCTCCTTATATGGGTCTCTCTTGCCGTATTTATGTGAGTTTGTGATTTATTTGATTTTGTATTTTGTAGCCATAAACTTGAAGCCAACTCACGGTTTGAGCCCTGCCATAAAAATGTATTTGATTTCTGTTTCTGTTACTTTTTTTTTGTTTTTTGGGGTCTTTCTCTGGGATATTTGACTAATTGTTGGGCAAGCCTAGAAATCGTCTTCAAATATGTAAATTCCAAACGTAACCCCCATTCATTAACACACAATCAAATCCATTAGTCGGCCACAATGGAATTCTTGCTGGTCCGTCGAGAAAAATCAATTAGAGATTATTTCAAATTTCTGTCATAAGTTTTTATGAACTCAAACCCATTGTCGGCCGTGTCACTTCTCGTGGGCCATTGTCATTGCCAAAACTGTCACTTCTGACAGTCGCCTCGAGTTCGGTTCCATAAGCTTTCATTATTCTGGTGCTAATTATGCGGTCCGCTCTTTGTCTCATCAAAAGTAACAGATCGTAAAGAGGCATTTTAGCCATAATAAAATATTGTTGCCATCTACGACCGATATCACTTAGCCAGATTCCTGAAAAATGTTCTTTTACGGCGGCCTGAATATTGATTGCTTCCTAGAAATGCTGAATAGAATCTTGATTTGTGGTATATATTTGGAAATATTTATGCTAAAAGGTTTATATAAACGCAAAAGTGTTTATTGGACAGATTTAGCTGATTTCAGAAGGAGTTAAATCGATTTATAAATGGTTTTTGGGTGTGTAAATACATTGTTTATATGAACTAGCTAACCTAAATTGTTATAAACTTTTTTTTATAATATTTAAACTATGTTAAAGCCCGAATTTTGTAGGTTTATTATTTATGTTGGCTCTGAGTTTGTTAAAGAATTATTTAATTGGTAAAATTGCTTACTAAAAATATTATCTTAAGGAAAAAATACTTGAGAAAACTAACTTGTCTCTATTTCAGAATATACATATATATATTCCTACTCAAATTTCGGTTATTTCATTCCATTAAAATTTCCTGAAATGCTGGCTCATCCCTCCTATTTAATTAATTCCCCAAATTATCTTTTGCTTTGAGCCAATTACACATAATGGCAGCAGGCTCCCTCCCCTTCCTGTCCCTATGCCCTGGCCATTATTCCCAACCCACCTACCTTGTGCTATTTGCAAAACAATCCCAATCCCAAAGTGTTTACATACATTGACTGAACAATCAGGGGAACCCGACCCCAAAATGCCATTACATTTATGCAAAACAAGAGTTGAGAGCGGGCAAAAATCACGAAAAAGCTATAACAACAAAGCATGCAATAATTTTATTGCCCGGAGTGGACCTCTTCCTAACTATTCCCAAACCCACACCCACACACACACACATGGTATGTCATTAATAATGGCCACAGACGCTATAATTCACTGGGCGGTGGAAGGGAGAGCTCGGGGAAAGCAGCATCGGATTGGAGCTCCTCTCTCATAAGAGCATGCAAAATGGCGACCATTTGCATTAAATGATTGCTAAAACGAAGGACGAAAGGAGTTCTCTCTCTCATCTGGCCCTTCCCCCTTCCCTGGCTGTGTCCAAAAATGGTTTTAATTATGATAACAGCGCAATTATTCTTGTCAAGATCATTTGGCCAACCACCCACGTCCATATGCAGGCACTGCAAGAAATTATGTTTTGCATTTAAGCAAACAGATCTTAGAAAAATATAATGTGAAATTATTTACAATAAGAATTCTTTAGGTAAGAATTTTACATTTTAATTTAAAATTTATAAAATGAATCTTATAAAATTTAAAAATGTATTTCCAAATAATAATAAAATTTTTTGATATATTTTTATTTTTAGAATTAAATTCAAATATTATTTAAAATTAAATAAACAAGGCTCATGTATAGAGTTTATGTTTTAATTTAAGAAAGTTATATTTGTAAGATTTTTATAAGATTTTTGAATCTATTTCTTAATGTATTTTCTTTTTATGAATTCAACTCAAATATAATTTTAAACTATATACAAAGAAAAGGATTTGGAATGCAGCTCACATGTTATTTAAGAAGACTTTTAAATATATTTTAAAATATTTACTAAAATATATAATCATAATTCCAAGAAGAAAGCATGTTCTCAAGATCCTAAGATATTTTTAATAAACAGTTTTGGCTGCTAAATGTTACTATATTTTATAAACAACCTGAAACTAAGCCTTATTCTGCTTCTTAAAATTTATTTTAAATCCCATAAGCCTTATTATGCTTCTTAGAATTTATCAAAAATCCCATAAACTACTTAATTTTTCTCTGTGCACTCGGCCACTTTGCATTTTGTCTGTCTGTCATAATTTGGCTTGGCTTTTGGGGGCGGCTGTTGTCCGGCTTGTGCCTTTTTGTTTGTCAATTTGCATACTATCATCGTCATGGCTGTTTTTCATCCCACTCTGTCTCTGGCTGTGAGTCTGCTTCTGGCCAGCACACACACACACACACATGCACGCACACTAATTGAATATGTATGAAGCTGGCTGGCAGGATGGCCATCACGGAGCTACAATGTCCCCGTCCCCCCTTTGTGCATTTCGTGCCATCCCGGGTCCAGAATTTAATTTACACTCACCCAAAAGTCATGCAGTCATTTGGCATGTCTATCAGGGCGACGAGACGAGGCGAGTTGAGACAGCGCGAAGAGAAAGCGAGGGGGGGAATGGGGGAAAAGTGGGGGAAAATTGAGAGCCCAAATTCAACCCGAAATCCTGCAGTTTCCATCCATCTCTCTGTCCATTTGTACTCGTCATCAGCGCATTCTCCCTTCCCCCTGTTTAGTCCTTAGCACAAAATGACGCATATTTAGCTGCAGCTCAAGCCATCAATCCTGAATGTTCATCTATCTATCTCTATTCCTGTCCCTGTTGCTGTCTCTTTTTGTGTCTATGTACCTCTCTCTTTCTCTCACTCTCTCTGCCCTGTGCCTCATTCTTTGGCAATTAATCATTTTTCCTCATCATAAACGTGATTTCTTTTCCACTCCTGAACTGCGCCCAGTTGTGTGGCGAGAAAAGGATTCCCTTTTGAGGGGGGAAATGGGAAATCAGGGGGAAATGTCGCCCAAATGAGGCAATCATGTCCTTCTAATCAGAAAATCTGATTGGAAAGGCACGGTCAATGACAGTCAAGTGATTTCGAAGAAGTAAGAGTAATTAAATTTGCATTTTTAGTGTATGTATTCAGAAGAAGAATTTAAAGGGTTCCAAAATATACATATTTAGCTTTTAAAAGCAAGTAATTTAAATACTCTATAAGATTTATAAGATATTTTAGATACACTTCCATTTATTTCTATTTATTATTAATATTTAAATATCCCCGAGTTCTCCAACTCCTTCTTTGACTCTTTACAACCATTTAAAAACTCAACGCAAACCCAATTAACTTGCCCGGCTTACAACTAATTCAAAATTACCGGGGCCAGCGTGAAGGAGACCACCGCTCAGATACAGATACAGCTACAGCTATAGATACAGATACGGATACGCGCTGGAAGATACAAAATCCCGAGCGACACACGCGACGGAGACCACGGACGGAAACCGTGACACGTGCGTTTCCCCGGGTCGGATTACAACAAAAGTTGATGACAACAAATTTGACGACACAAAGGATTTATTTGTTGATAACATTTTCCCTGGTTTTTTCCTAGATGGGGGCGACCATCAACCACAAAAAAAGGGCAACTTTAAAACGGTGTTTCGAGCGACACATTGCACTAAGCCTTTGGGACGAGGTCCCGCCCGGGGGAAATGGGCACCATCGAGACCCATTGGCGCCATTTTGTATTTCGGGGTAAGGCTGGAAATCCACGAGATTTGCCTTTCAATAAAAATGCAAATTTTGAGAGAAAAGTCAGGGGCAAAATAAGCGGAGTTTGTCTTTACTCCTGTCTACCTTTTTTTTGGAAGTCAGTTTCTCTTCTTTTTTTTTGTGTCTTGATTGTTGTTTGGGTTCAGGTTGAGGCAATCAACCCGCCATTTTTATGAGTTTTTAATTTGCATTTGCCAAGGTTCAGAGTGGAGTCTCTGTTTTGGAGTTTTAAGATTTAAGATTCAGGAGATGTGATGTATGTATCTTTTGCTCACCTTAACCTGCGACTCGGACATTCCTAAGGCATAAGCGAGCTTGGCACGCTCTGGTCCGGCCAGATATTTGGTTTGCTCGAATGTCTTCTCCAGGGCGAAGATCTGCTGACCACTGAATGTTGGGCGGGTGTGTTTCTTCTTGCCATCCTTGTCGTTGGAAGGATGGTGCTGGTGAGACTGGGACAGATTGGCGGACACTGAAAATGGAATAAATAAATATTCATTATAAGAAAAAGGGATAACCAAAAAATATTTGAATGAAATATATAAATTCTAATTTAGAAAATGATTTAAATCGCCAAGATTATAGTAAAAAGTATATTCAAAACTAACTAAGAAAATAATATATTTTAAATAGAAGACTTTGTTATTTTTTTCCCATTAAAAACCCCCTTTTATTTTCCGCTTAATTAACTCACTTCTACCTTCGATTTCCATAATGCCCCAAAAACTTTTCATATTTCCACAATTGAAACACTTTGAGTACCTTGTTTACAAGCATCTCTCCAAAATGTGTACATTTTATGCCCTGGCACTGCCCCCTGCCTCAAAAAATTGTAATTATGAATTGTTAAATAATGTCGCATCGTAAAGATGTGGACAAAGTTGTTAGCGCATCCTAAGGGTGGTTGCAAATCGGGTTCCTTGTTGCGGCAGAAAAGTTTTCCTGACATTTATTAATTGTTTACGAGGCGACAGCTGCTAATTTGAGAAGAAGAAAGTTTTTGGGGACACAAAGGAAGAGGTAATGGAAAAGGTGTTTAGGGGTTGTTAACTAACATGAAATGAAAACTTAAATTATACGTAAAATAAAACATAAAGTATACATTAATATATGCTTTGATTTGAAGTTATTCTTGTATTTACATTTTATTAATATGTAACAGAAACTCTTTTGTAATAATATTTTAATATAGTAATTTCTGGATTTTAAATTCTTTATTTTATTTAAGTTTCCTATAAGTTTTATAAAATTTTCCTTCTGCTAATATTATTTTTCTTGAATAATAATTGCACACTAATTAATTGGATACAAAATATATTCTCCTCAGCATGAGAGCAGAAAAAAATCCCTGCGCACACGTTTGCCCAATTAACAAACCGAAATTGACCGCAGCAATTTATGGTAGGACGACAGGGAGGACGAGGACCAAAAACTTTGCCGTCGAGGGCCGTCATCGTCGTCGTCAGGAGCCTTCATTAAAATCAATTAGCCAAAGCGACGACGACCGACCCCGTCGACAGTGGCAGCAGCAAAAGGCCAATAAAAGCGAGGCAAGTGGGCCAAAAGCAGACCACGCCCACCCCGCCAGGGGGGTATTATTCAGGGGCGCTGGAAGGGGCAGCTACGTGCCCCGTTTGGCTCGTAAAGTCAGTCAAGTGGACAGGGGCGGAGGAGCGGGGTGGTCATAAAATTAAACGGTAGCCGTGGGAGTGTAAGGGGGTGGCTACTGGTGGGTGGTGGGTTGTATGTGTGTGTGTGTGCTTTCAATTAATGTCACCCCATTATTAAATGATCCCTAATTATGTGAAATGATTTAACTAAATATGCACGACGCAGCGAACCCAACCCGGAAGGGAAATGAGTTCCGGTAAAAAGGTAAAGCCACAGACAGCCGTTGTCCTCAACATAAAAAATAAGGCAGCGGAGGAGGAAGCTGGGTGTGCGAGTGTGTATGGAGTGGTGTGTGTGCGAACTCTGGGTCTGCAACTTTGTGTCCCTTTATGATACTTTGGTGCCATTTGCTCAGAATTATTAATTTAAATTGTTATTTCTAACAGCTTTCATATAGATAAGGTTCTTTTTTTACTTTTGCTTGAACCCTGCACTATGAAAAATGGTCTGGAAGGGTTGGAAGAGGATCTTGCTAGAAAACGGGTTTTGTAATTTAGGAATGTGCTAAAGTTTTAAGGTGGAAAAATTACCAATAGAGTCAGGAAGTTTACAGTAATATTAAATGGAGTTCGAGAATGATATAAGTATAGAAATATTTTTAATTTACCTTTAAATAAAGAAATTTTATGGAATAAGAGGAAAAAAAGTTACTTCTTGAACTAAATACCTTTAGATAGATAACTTAATAGTTATAGAATAATTCAAAAAAGCTCTAAACTTGCTAAATACAGAATTAAGTTTAATATTATTTTAATTATTATTTAACTCCTAAGACCCTAAACTCTAATATTAAAATCTGATAAGGAATAAAAACCTGATAGAATTTTTATTGTTTTCCAAGCCCAGCTTTTCCATTTCCATCTCAGCTGCTACTCTGTCCCAGTTTGATTGCCCTGCTCGTCGAATTATGAAAACAAAAAGCCAGGCTCAAATGAAAGTGTGTGTGACATTAAATATATACGTTGTCTTTTATTTTGTTTGGTTTTTTCCTATATTTCTTTTTTTTTTAGCTTTTCGCAGACAATTCTGGAGCTTAACAAGTCTTGTCAATAAAGGGGGAATAGGATGTTCCGAGGGCAGCTCCCTTTCAGCTGTGGGGGGTCCCCTCTTCACCAACAGCCACATTGTAACAAGCGTAATCCCTTGCAAGAAAAATTGTAGCAGTGATAATTTTTTTATTCTCTTTCGGCACAGCGCCGCTCGCCCGCTCAGCTCGGCGGTTGGCAGCTGCGTCCTGCAAGGACCCTCATAAATAACCGACAAATATGAAGCGTTTATTTGCTCATGTCACGGCCCTCAAAAGCAATGCTGCAATGAAATGGAAATGGGAATGGGAATGGCAGCGGGCGATGTGGCCTTCTCCTCCTGCCCCCTTTTATCAGCTGAACGCCCCGGTTGAGTCAGCCAGCGGCAGTTGTCTATAATCGCATAAGTCACCCTGTTGGCATCGCTGCATTTGCACTTTTTCCTGTCGAATTCCATGAGTTTTCTATATTTCTTATACCCTAACTTTGGTTAGAGTTTAGCTTTAATAAAATATAGTTTTGATAAATATAAAGTTGATAATGGAGAAGTATTAAAATAAAATGTAGTAAGGCAGCAGAATGCATTTTTTTAACATGTAAGTGTTTTAAAAAATTCTCCACCACTCCATGTTTTGTTTACATCATTTAGAGCTAAAAAGCCCCTTTATGTAGAGTTTAATTTCTAATAAAATATTGTATTCAGTTCCAAGTAACATTTTGTGGCTTTACTTTCTTTACTTTACTTTATAATATCTTTTTTCTTTTAATCTGCATTTTAAGTGTATTTAAACATCGGCTTACTGCTTTAATCCTCCTTTTCCACATTATTTCCAATATTTTTATCGGCATTAATAATTTTTTTTGTTTTGGGGTGGTGAACTGAAGTCAAGGTGGGCGTGTGCTGTTTTGTGTAAATGTTTCCCTTATTGAAAATATTAAAATGTCATTTATTATCGGGCGTTATGGCAAGAAAATTAAGGAAGGCGTTTATAACATCATGAGAGAGGGGTGTATTTTCTGGCTCAAAGCGGAGACAATCGTTAATACCAAATGTTGAGATAAAGGGGATCCTATACACATATTTAAAAACATGTAAAGAAATTAAGACTGGACTGGTTACTTTACTATATTTTGTTCTCTTTTTAATAAACTTTGCAATTAAAATAAGGTTTCTAAGGGTTTCAAAATCATTTACTTGCAATTTTGGTAATCAACTGCTTTCCAAAAATCAAAACAGAAAGCTTTTAGCTTATTTTTTAATTTCAATAAGCATTTTTAACCAGCATCCCGATAAATAAATGTAGTTTCCTATAAAATCCTTCAATAAACCTGCGAAATTACCAGCCAATTAAAATGTTTGTCCTTGTTATAAATCAATGTGAAAAGGAAGGCTCCTTCTGGCAGACAGACCTTAATCATTGCCCGCCCCTTCTCACGTGGATATAACAATCTTGTAAAATGTTAATGCCAATCTGGTCGCTGAGCAGTAAAATTCCACACTCCAACACAGGCACACGCGTACAAGTTGTGGGCCGGATAATCCGCACCTTTTTATACACCCCAGGTAAGGGATATGTATATGCGAAATACAGGTGGTCTGCTGGCTCATTAAGTGCCACTGTTGCCGTCTCTGTCTGGTGGAAGCCTTGTGCAATGTTTTATGGCCTGTTTTATGCCCGATTATATGCTTAAAGCACAAGTTTCACCGGGTTCGAGGGAAATTCCAGAGGGGATGACACAGAAAATGCCACTTGAATTTTAATTAAACGCAACAGCTAGACAGCAGGCTCGTGCCGTCTCTCTCTTTGCTGTCTTCATTAAGCTTAATGAATTGTGTCAAACGGTGACTGCGGTTGTTGTTGCCATCCTGCTCTGCCAGCCGGCTTTATGGTCCATCTCCCTTCTCTCTCTCCCATGTCCCATGTATTTACTTTTTATGTTTAAGTTAATTATTTCATTAGCAGAATGCGGTTGCCTCGCTTTATTTTAATTTTGTTTTTAATGAATAAAAGGGAAGTAGCGGTAGTAGTAAAAAGAAGTGAGAGAGAGAGAGTCCTGTTTTGATAGCAAATTGCGGCAGGAATATATAAATAAATGTTTGTCTTACACCAAGAAAATATGGGAAAATTATAATTTATTTAATAAAAAATTAAACAACATTTTTTTATTATATTTAACTGATTAATTATTCTTGTTAAATTTTCTTTTAAATATTTCCTAATATATTTATTAAATAATATTTTTATATTTAAAAAAAAACCCTCATTCTTACTCATTCGATAAGTAATCGCTATTTCCACAACGATCACTAACCTTCCCTATTATTAATAATCACTGATAAGCCTCTGCGTGCCAAAACTAACCATTTTAGCCATTGTGTAAGCCAACTTAATCCTTTTCAATCATTATGAATACGAGAATGCCGCAATGAACTTGCATAAATTGAAAGCCCATAAATTACCATTAATGAATTGCCTGGCAAATATTGATAATAAACAATCAAAATAATCGCAACGATAAAAATAAACAGGTGGAAATAAGCCGTGCAATTGCAACCAAATGAAATGAAAAATTCCGGGGCTTAATCAAAGAGTAAATAATGCCGCAAAAAGCTAATCAAATGCAATTGCATTATTAATAACAAATAAAATGTGTTGACAAAACAGCACAAAAAAAGAGAAGGGCAAAATAAAATCGAGGCACACTTTCGAGGGCAGGAATACAAATCTAAATATTTAAATATCCACGGCCATGTTTGTGAGCAGAAGGAGATGTGTGTTGTGAGTGTGTGGGTGGGTTGTGCGCACACGCTGGAAAAGCTTTCTTTTTCCTTGTTAACATGACAGCCTACAAGCATATAAACACATACACACACACACACCCAGGGAGACCTATATGTTGCTCCATTTCGGGATAGAAAAAGGAGCAGGACTAAAAAAAAGAGGAATAAAATAAAGCAAAAGCAAACCACCCCGTCGTCGTCGTCGTCTTTTGCCAGATAATAATGTGGCAACATATTCTCACAGCGTCTGTGTCTGCCCTTATCTTCCTATATACTTTATATATATAAAAAAAAAAATATATATACCATATATATAAATATGTACATTTACAGGCAGTCTGCCTTAACGTTTCGCTTTCGGCTAACAGCTAGCAACACTTCTTCCGTCTGGACCCAACAGCTGTCGCATCTTTGCAGCCATAAATACGTATGTATATACACAAATAAATAAAAAATAGATATATGTTTGTATATACGAGAAGGAATAGATGTTTATGTAAATAGGAAAAGGCGAGAATGTTTTACGTGGCCAAAGTTAACCAAAACAGAAATGATGTGGAAACAATGAGCCGGTCGCAACATGACAATTGAAACATGTTTTTCAAATTCTATTTTTTTTTTATGGCTTGTTATGGTCTCAGTTGAGAATCTCGAATACATAAAGATATTGATTTTCATGTGTCGAAGGAAAGTAGAGGATTTAAGAAAGGAAGATACAAGAAGGAGCTTAAAGGATTTGGATATGAATTAAATATAAGTTTATGGATTCATTTCAGGGAATTGTGACAATACCAAATTCATTTAAGATTCTTTTTGTAAAATAATATTTCTGTTATGAAACGATATATATTTTTAGACTGGTTTCTTCACTTCTCTTTTTATTTATTTTATGAATATTCTTTAATATATACCCCAGAAAAGGTACTCCTTCCTTCCAGACTCCCTCACTTTCAGCCTCCTTTTTTCCACCTTAAAGTATCCATCCAACCTGATGGCTGCTCTGTTTAGCAAATCAATTAAATCAATATTTGCTTTATGTTGGCCACGGAGCTACCACAAGCGTGAAAATTCCACAACACCTAACGACACACTTCAGAAATCAAATCGAACACAAGATAAACATAAACACGGAGTCTGTGTGCCATGGATCTCGTTGAATCTCTCCAGTCTCCGTCTCTCTCTCTCTCTCTGTGTACGAGGAAATTATGAACGATTTCCGAGGTTTGGGGCCAAGACGACCTTTCTGCCGAGTCACGGCCGCAATTAAAAGGCAAACAGCAGCAGTAGCCCACAGCACTAAATCAAATCAATTGCCAATGCGAACCAGAAGGCGATAATGACGATCAGAGGCGGAGACAGACTCACTGCTCACTGCTCCCCCTTTAAACAAATAAATAAATACAAAAAAAGGAAAACGAGCTCCGAACTGGTGGCACATTACTTAATGAGCTTAGCGCGCTCTCTCGCCTATAAATAGATGTAATAATGAAGTAACCAGATCAGAAATCAGAAATCAGGGACCAGTAGTAAATTAATTTTTCATATGTGCTGCGGTGCCATCATTATCGACTTTTGTGTGGAGTCATTCTGCGAGAGACCCTCTCTGATCGTGTTAAAGTGATTCCTCAACACTTATTAATGAGTCGGACAATGGACGACGGACTGCCTTGCCTGGCTGCCTGCAGCCTGCCCCCGTTGTAAGCCATATTGGTAATCACTTGAGATCAGGCCCGTGATCATTAGTTTGGCATTCGCTGCGCTTTGTTAACGGTTCCCGATCGCAGTTCAATACCCATTCCAAATCCCAATCCCCCCCCTGAGCAGGAAGTCCGAATCGCAACGAGGCGTGGCATGGCGACTGCTGACAATCGTAACCAAATTACGCGCTCGATTCAACTCTTTCTGATTGCATCGATTTCCGATCGATCCCTGATCAATTGCAAATTAACGTGTGCCTTTGACGGTTATCATTTCTTTTTATAGAATTTACACAGGAATTTACACAGAAATATTATAAAAGAGTATTGGTTAAAAGAGCACAGAGGGAAATTTACAATGAATTTGAGGAAAAATATATAGATCTCAGAACTTACAAGTTTTTAAAACAGATACAAACATTTTCAAGAGTTGGGGGAATACTTATAATTGTCTTCCTATTACTTATGTATAACCGAAAAACATTAAATAAATTGCACATTTTTAGAAATTACCTAAATTACTAACTGGTTACTATTTATCAACTTATTTTATTTTTAATCTTCTACCTTTCGATTAAATATGATTTTTGAATAAAAAATCTCTATGCATATGCCTCATGGACTTATTCTAATTATTTTAAATTCCCGTTTTTTCTGTGTACATTTATAATTTCCCCTTCTACTCACTTGTATTGGAAAGTCGCTCGCGCCACGCAATCGGATTGGCCACCAATCCCTGCAATCCCGGCCAGTACAGGTGCGTGCGATCCACAATGTGGCCAGCATGAGTCTTCAGGGGCGCCCCTTGGCTCTGCGACAAATACTGGGCCATGCCCGCAGCGGCGGCGGCGATGGAGAAGCGGGGAATGCCAGCTATATAGGATATATAGGATATAAAATTAAAAACATTAGTCAAAACATCTATCAAGGAAAGGATATAAATAGAAGTCTACAATTTATAAACAATATGTACATCTGATATTATAAGATGTTAAAATAAGTATATTGTCCTATTGATATTATAAGAAAATATATTTTAAAGTAACTATAAGCCTCATTACATTCTATAAAATCAAATAAATATAATAAATAAAAAATATACTTAACAAGAGTGACAACTCTCAAAGACTATAAATCAATTGTTATTGTCACCATAAATTGCTCCACTTCATGATCGGTTATATAATCACTATCAAGCCATTAACTAATCCTCTAAAAAAAACGTTTGCTTTTCCCTTTCATGAGATTTTCGCTCAATTTGTTCTCAGATGGCCAAATTTTGTGCCCACTCATGCTGAACTCACACATACAATGTGGATTTCTGTTCGAATTAATTAAAAGCCATTAAATAATTTGTCATAAAAAGAATGAGAAACATTTTTGGTGACCAAAGAGCATTTCAAACGAAGCAAAAAAAAAAACTATTGACGAATCAAATCACATAAACGCCCTCGTTAAAAATAATTAAAAATGTTATGGCAAATTGTCAGCACCCTGTCGGTGCGGTGGCCGCCCCTAACCCTCCTTTGTCATGGCTCACAATTGGACCACATTTAACTGTCGAAAAATCCGGCAACCAACAAGACAGAAAAAAAAAACAAAATCATTTTAGACACAAATACACGTAAAGTCCGTCGTAGATTGCCCACGTTTTTCGTGTGTCACTTTGATTTAATTACAAACAATTTGACAACTAATTGCTGCAACATTTAACGTTAAAACGCGTATCTCATTACGTTTTGTGGTAATTTTGCAATTGGATATTATAACCATTTTGGGGCTGTGCCCAATATCCGAAATTGGCCTGATTAGGTAAAAGGGTTTTTCGGGGGAGCGGCGGCAGCAGCAGCAGCACATAATGACCGAGTGGCAGGAGGGGCTGATGGGGAATCGGAATTGGAATTGCCTTTATTGAATCATATGGAATCATGCCAAACCGGATTCGTAAACAAAACACACACATTTTCTTTCTTTTATTTGTATTTTTTGTTCGGTTTGCGAAACGAGTTTTTGAAGCATTTAAAATATTTCGCGTCTTTTTTTATGTTGTGAGTGTGAGTGCTATCTATTGATTCATAAATAATATATATATATATATATATTTTTTTTAAGTTGCATAACGATTTGATGAATTGAATTGGATTTTTATATGAGTTCATTGTAAGAGATTTTCGGGGTGCGTTGCTGATTATTTTTGTTAAGGGTTAAGAGATCCTTAGATACGTCATTTAAAAATATTATATCATTAATAAAGGTAGTAATAATTTAATTATTAATAATAATTTCTAAAAAGGTTATATTTTAATAGAGACTTTATTTCAAATAGCTTAAAAAAAATTTTAAGAACTTCAATTGATTGGCTTTAACGATTAACAGATAATGGAAAAATATCAAATTTAATAATAAAGTATTAGTTGTTAATGTGAGAACTAAATCGCCGTGATATTTTGTCAATATTTAGCCATTTTCTTACATTTATTTGATGATATTTTGTTATATGATTGAGAACAGCAAACAATTTAAAGGTTTATTTGTAAATGTAGCTATGAATCAATTATTCAGAGATCTGAACTAATATTTGAACTATTAAATAAACAATAAATTATTAAAAAAATCTATTTAATCTTAATTAACACAATCACTCACCTCCCGTTAAAGCACTTAGACCCGCCGACGTCACTGGCGGCGGTTTGGACAGGATCGTATCGATGCCATGCGGATTGGCCGTCCCCTGGCTATTCGTGGTGGTGGCCGTGGTCGACGAGGACGAGGAGCTGCCCCCCGAGCCCCGATCGCTGATCAGATGCGAGTTGGGACTGTGGCCGTAGGACAAACCATTGCCCGAACCACCCACACCGCCGACACCCCCCTGGCCGCCCTTCATTTCCGTGGTCATCGAGTGGAGAGCGGCCAGCGGGGGGCCCAGGAAGCTCAGTGGCAGCTTGTGATCCATGCTGCTGTTGCTGCTGTTGTTGTTGTTGTTATTGCTGAGGTGGAGGTGATGGTGGCCGGGATTCCCACTGTGATGGGCCAGCGGATTGACGCCATGATGGTGGTGCTGGAACTTGGCCCGCTGACTGCTGAGATTCTCGGGACTAAAGTCGCCCGCTGCCTGAGGCGGCGGACTGGCAGACTCGCTGTTCTGGCCAGGATCCTCACCACCGCTGCTCCTCTGACTGAGGGCATACGACTTGGCACTGTCCACACCGGGACTGGAGTTGTGCTCGTAGCGCGGCGATGGCGAGGAGTCGGAATGGAGACGGGAGGAGGCGAGCGGCGGCGGCGTTGTGGATGGTGAGTCCGTGTCCTTGGCATGTGCCGCTTTCAGCAGCATCAGAGGACTGCTGTTATTGTTGTTACTACTATTATTATTATTATTATTGTTGTTATTATTATTATTATTGGCATACACTGCCGCAGCGGCGGCTGCACTGTGATAGTCGGCCAACTGCTGCTGGTAATCCGCCGCCGCCATCGCATGGGCATGGACATCGGCGAATCCGTTGCTCATGGCCGCCGCCAAATGGTGATGACGTTGCGCCGCCGACGGAGGACTCCCCTGGGCGGCAGCCGCGAAGCTGTGGTGCCGCATATACGGATTTATTAGGTCCATCTCTGGAGTGTCGTGGTTATTATAGTCCAGGCACTCCGGTAGCTGTTGCGGAAGCTGGATCTGCTGCTGAAGCTGCGGTAACTGCTGTGGTAGCTGTCTGTAGAAGCTTGGCGGCAGGGCCAAGTTAAAGGCCGAGTTGGCGGACAGCTGGAAGCTCTGGGCCAGCTGCTTGGCCGCCACCTTGGCGTCCAAAGAGGCCGCTGGAGGCGTGGATGTGGGCGAGGGCGAGGGATTGCTGCTGCTGCCACCCGCCGGCGTGAGGTTCAGGAATGGACTACCCAGCTTGGGATCGGTAAGCGAGTAATTTGAATATATCTTAATTCGATCTGAATTTAGTTTAGATTTTCAAATGCTGCTGTTTAGGCAAGATAGATTGCAGTTCTATAGTTTTATATTATCATTCGTTGAAACTTTAGGTGGTTCTCCGTCTTCAACTTCAAGATTTTTTGGATATTTATTTTAATTTAAATATTCTTTTTTATATTCCGCAATATTAGATAAATTTCCATTATTTTAATGCTTTCTTAAATGGTTCTAGACTTTCTTATTTACAAACTCAAAATGCTTCTTCCAAGATTTTGAAATGTTTTTAAATTGATTCCTAGAGTTCTTTATGATCTTATTATGGGCACTTTTAAGTCTTGAAAGTTACAGCTTTAACTTCAGCATACTTTCCAAAATCACGTTTTTTAATATTTTGGTTTTTCAATTTATGGTTTTTGATTTTTTGTTGTTTAGTTTTAGTTTTAAAATAGACCCAAGATCACACGATCTGAAGTTCGTATTCCACAAGCACTTTTCAAAAACGATTTCCGTATTCACATTCAGTTCGTAACTGTGTTTGGTTTGGAAAACCACACTTTTAAAATCCACCGATCAGAATCTCGCTTTGGTATTTTCCCTTTTTGGAAAAGCGCCGGAAAAGTCGGCTTGAAGACCCGCGTGTGTTTAGGCCTACGAGAAAATTTCGACTGACTGGCCAAGCGGGCGAATGATTTCGAAATTGACTCAGTCGCACAATCTGGGCATCGTTTCAATCGCTTCAATCGTTTCAACCCCTCACAGCATCCGTGCGAGTGCGAGCGAGATGGCTGCACATGCGACCTACCTGCTCGCACTCTCTGGTGAGTAAATCAGGGCATCGCTCTCTCACTCTCTAGCCACCGGGAGTGTTCCGCAAGCTGTGTGAACAAGCGGAATGCAGACTGGAAACGCTGGCATTGGCACAAAACGAATGGGAATTTTATTATGTACATCATTAAAATCAACTATTTCGGATTCGGATTGGAGCCTGGGACTGAAACGCCACTGATCCCGGCACTGGCTGTCTCTCTCTCTCTCTCGCCCTCTCCATCTCCCTCTCTGAGTGCATTTTCATGGGTTTTTCCGTGAGTTTCTCCTGCTTTTCCCATGGATTTTGTGGGTGGCCTTTTTGCCAGCGAACTGCGAACTCTGTTTATTTGTTTAAAAAGCTATAAATATTGAGAACGGGCTCTGGTGCTCTTTTTTTCGTTTGGCTTTTATTCATTTAAATAATTAAAAATTGTGCTGGCAATAAATGAGAGTAATAAATGTTAAGGGAAAATGGAAATGTGGGTAGTATAAATAAAATGGTTATTAAATATTAAGAGCTGTTAGTTAGGAGGGGTTTTTTAATAAATACGATTTAAGGGAAATTGTAGGGTTTTACAGGTGAAATAAATAATAAAGGGATTTTATAATTGTTTTAAATATTTAAGTTTTTATACCAGACTTTTTTTTTATTAAAGTAACCTTTAAGTCATTTAATTTTAAAGAAGATCAATGTATCTCTGAAGTATTTATTACTATTACTGCTGCATCTTATTTAAATATTTACTATTGAATATACCAAATCCACATTTTAAAATCCCCCTCCTGTTCTTTCAACGCCGAACTGAATTAATACGCTAATTAACATTTTAATATTATTATGTGCCTTATGTCTGCGGGCTTGTGTCCATTGGGGGGACTGTTAACCCACCGCCGGCCCACGATTTATTTTATGTTTATCTATATAAAAATGCCGCTGTTGCTCAACAATGCCCCACACATACACACTAGCAGCCGGACAGACGGACATTCAGTCGGTCCACATACAAATACAAAAATGCGCTTCATTTAATAATAAACTACACAACATTTTAATTTACTCAGTCGAAATGGTATGCGGCCATAGGAACGAAATGGCAAATGGAACTATCGACGGAAGCCACACCCACAAGAGCGAGAGAGCCAGCCGACCGTCAACCGTTGAGGCCGCCATTGTTGAATGAGTGCATCAATGTGAGTGAGAGTGAGATAGTGGAAACTCAACGCTTGAGTGAGTTTCCTCAACAAAAAAACCTTATTTTCCACCACAGCTTGTTGATTTTCGACTGTGTTCCCTATTTAATTGACTTTGCTGCTTACATAAAAATGTTAACTGCTAAAATTTTAAATCCACTAAATAAAGTCCCACCTTTTCCCCCATTTTCCATTATTTATGTTTTTCCTAAGCAGCCCGCATCTTTAGCTTTGATCTGGACAATTCAATATAAATTTATGCATGGCAGAAAACATGTCATGGAATTTTCTTTTATCGCACTTAACAGATCTCAAAGGGAAAATGGGGAAAAATATACACTAACAATTATTGGAGGGATTAAGATTACTTTGAAGGTTTATTTAATATATAAAAAACACCCATAATGTTAAATGAATTATCATCAATGATTGAAATAATATTGTTAGAATAGTATTTTAAATAAATATTAATAGTTTGTTAAAATAACAAAGTTTATATATAAATTAATAATGAAAAGCTAGTGTTTTAATTCGGATTTTTAAAACTTAACACAATACAATTTTTTTAAGAATATTTTTTACCATAATTTTACAACAAATTACTATTAATATTACTGTCACATTTTGTCCAGTGTTATTTTAAGGCCTTTTAAAATTTGAGCCCACAAAAAAATCTAGCAAGACACTAAAAACTTGGTTAAAGATAACAAAAAACGCAACACACAGTCCTAAATGTGATTGATTTATTGTTTTATTGTGCTAAAAAAAGAAGAGAAGATAGGAAACTAGAAAGAAGCTGGGGAGAAGAAGAAATTACAATTTACAATAGCGATAAGCAGAGAATTGAAAATACTACTTTTGACTTTAACTCTCAGTCCACAACCTTCGAGCAACTCAAATCAAGCGAGGTTGTGTGTCGGGGTAATTAATAAATAATTTGTGAGATTTTTATTTTCTTTCACATGTTGGCCCTAAAAAATCCGAGTTCGAAGCGAACTGAAAAGTAAAGAGCCATGGCTAATGTCAGGGATTGGGGTTTATGGACGGGCGGGAATGGGCTTTGGAAAGGAAAGACCCCGCACTCACAGTTCATTAAACTGTAAGAGTTTACTTTTGGGGCAGCTAAAATCTTTATGATTTCATTGTTACATGTTTCAAGGTGGGCAATGGCTACTGGGGATTCCGAAAAAAGAAAACTGTTTAAAAAGTGTTGGGGCTAAGATAATACTATTAAGAAATTGGAAAATAAAGCTGCAAGATTGTTTTTACATAAAACTTCAATGAAATATATTAAACAAATGCTCAAAGACTTCTAAATACTATTGCAGTAGCTAAATTATTTCCTTAACAAGGAAAGATGTAGTTAAAATTCAGGGCCACCTTCATTGTTTTTTAAATTTAACAAACACCAACTTTCTTAAACAAACACAACCGAAACACAACCCACCCAGAAGTCTCAATCTCGAGCTTGACCAATCCAAACAAAAATCCAAGCCATTCCCCCCAGAAATGCTGCCAATATTTGGTCAATAATCCTTTTCCAAATTTGAATTTCCCATTGGCCACATAACATCTGTGACTTTGTAGCGCTTTCAACCCAAATCCTCCCACCCCCGCCGAGTGCGAGACCAACTGCTGACCAATCTCTATACACAACAGAATTTTCATTTCACACCTATTTGAAATTTGCTGTCATCTTTGCTTACTGTTATTATTATTATTATGATTATAATGCGATTCGGGAATGAAATTGGGGCAACCGCAGGAGAGAGACGAAGACAGGAGGCGCAGCTGGGGCACACACATGTGTGTGTTTTATATATACATATATGTATATTCCACTTCTTTTATACTCTGGTTCGGTCAGCAAAACAAATCTCAACATTTGGCATACAATTTGCATTGTTTGAGATTGTTTTTTCAACCGCCTCCGCATTTTTTTATTTTATTTTATTTTTTTTGTACAAAGTTAAGTCGGGTTGATGTATGTCAAAGTTACGTGCGCGTGTTAAAATCCTGTCTAATTTAATATCTATAAATCCCCGGCTATGACAGCAGAGGACCTACGGGCAAAGGGATACAAGAAGGGCCAGAGAAAAAAAGGGTTATCATCGTTGGAGGGTTGCTTATCAACGTGGCAAATTGATTTGCGCTCGTTATGCGGTCACTTGGGGTACATTTTTGTTGGTCAAAATTGTAAAACCGAAATTGGCCAAACGTGCGTTACAAATTAATGTTTGTTCGGGATTTTGTTTCTCTCCTTTCACTGCGCTGTTATTATATTTTCTACATATATATTTTTTTATTATTGGTTTTGGTTTTCTTTTTGCAAACACGCCATAAACCCTTTTATACTTCAACAGGATGTGCGCAGGATGTGCCGCCTGATGCCGAGTTATGTGGTGCAAATGCCTTTGTGGGTGCAGTTCCTTGTCCAGGGGTTGGTCAGGCAATCAATATGGTATTAGTTGGGCTTGTCATTCAATGACATCGATATGGCTTATTGATATTGATAGGACATCGAGGGGTTAACTTGGCCACTGGGCGCACATGGAAGCGTAGGATATATTTGCAGTAATTGTAATGGAAAATCAATCAATGGAGTTAGAATGTATTAATTTAAAAGTTCTTGAGATTTTCTGACAACAAGTTCATTTTTAAAATAATATATTAGGTGTAGTTCCTCATTCAATTTTATTTATATTATTCAAGGAGATTTTTCCTGATATTATCTTGGTTTTAGGTAGTAATAAATATTAACTTATCTTCTCTTAAACATATTTACAATTTTGTATTATATTTTAAACCTGTTTATTATGTTTATTTGAGCCAAAATAGCATAGCATAAACATTTCCATGTCTCCCCCAGCCTTTAACCTCATTTTAGTACAATGAGAACACTTTTTTAGCAACAATTTTTATGTGCAATCATATTATTCCACATGACACTCTGTGCCACTTCCGGTCCTCCTTTATCCATCGCGCGCGCTCGTTCGTGTCGCTCTCGCAGACTCATCATATTTTTTATAGCATACTCTTGTGCGCACTCACGTTAGGTTAGAAAATGTCGCCTCTGATTGTTTTCTTATTTGTTTACACATCCGGGCTATTGACACACGCCAAAAGTACAGGAAACAGTGTCAGGCTGATGGAGAAGGAGACTGAGATGGTGGTGGAGGCTGGCACATAGAACGTGCATGGCATATCAAAAAATCGAAAATGCCCGGACACATGTTTCAATCATTTTCCATTTTTATTTATTGTCAGCATTTATTCTGCTGACACTTTTCTATCTCCATCTCCTTCTCTGGCTTCCCTGTGTTTGTGTGTGTGCTTAGAAAACAATTTGCAAATTGGTTGAAAAATCTGGCTTATGCCAAAGTGGAAATCTTTGCATGAATCACTGAAACTAAATGGAAATTTATCTGACTGCCGAAATGAATGGTTTGCATGTATATTTTTCTGCCGCAGTAATTAAACAAAAATTTTGCCAACTGTTAATCAGTTTAAGAAACTGGCAGCTGCTGCAGATTTAATTTCTTAAACATGGCTCATAAATTTTCTTCTACTGCTAGTGAGGGAGGGTAACAGGAAAAACGTATTGAAATCCATAAAAAGTCTAAGAAGTAAACAGAATGAAATTGGAAAGAATTGGAAATATTGCAAGGGGGTACATTCACTTTTTTAGAGTATTTGGAGAAGTTGTGGAAATAAAATAAAATACAAATGTGATACATAAATTATTCTTTAGTCTAGGAGTTATTTGGGATTACTTCAAACTATTTTAAATGCTTTTATATTTTTTCTATCCAATATAAATCCTTCAACTTCACCTATTAATAATTTTAAGATGTCTGTTTATATTTAAATTTTGTACCCAAAACGTTGATTGATATTTCAAGAAGTAATTATTTTCCTAGAACTTTTGCTTTCAATAATTATAATAAATATTAAATATGGTTCAACATTTGATTTACTATTTCTTACTTCAAAATGCAATGGTTTTTATTATAAAATGTATATTTAAATTTAGGGTATTGTGCTCTTCCACTTTCTTGTTAATTTAGCCCTCCACTTCCGTCGCAGTGTTGCCAATTTATGTGTAAAGTAAGCAAGCGGCGGCTGATTGGGGGACTGGGCTGTCCACTGGCTTGGCTCTCCTCCATTTGGCAGCACCACTCCACCCGGCTTTTCACCAACCTCTCTTCCGCCTCCAAGCCCCAAACAGTTTTTCTTTAGCCACCGCACATTGTTGCTCATGCAATTTCAATTACGTTTGCTGTCGATTTTCGAATACGTTTCGGCGTTTCAATTCGATTTGCAATCCACCCCGGCAATCAACCTTCCCCCACACCATTTTCACAGCCCCCACCGGGCGCAGCCCCCCTTGCCACTTGATTTCAATTAAACTGAGTTGCCATTGGCGCTGACGCTTTTCGACGTGTCGTAAATGCTGCATTCAGTTTTCGCTTTTCCGCTTTTGCACTGCCTCCTCCGCCGCTTTCCGCCCAAAATTTTCCAAGTTTATTCGCTTGTTTTGCTTCTGTCGACTGCTGGCTCCCGCTGCCTCCTGCCATTTAATTGTTTTTCTTCGTTTTTCATTTCGTGAATTCCTCTTCGAATCGTTGCTCCTTTGCCTTCGAACTCCTCCACTTGACCACTTGCATTTTATGGCGACGCGGAAAAGCTGTTTTTCGCCTTCATTGGGGTGTGGGCCAAGGCGACGGAGGAAACGCCATGTATTTGATGATGTTAAGTTGGTGTTGGTTGGGTGGGGCAGAAATACAGTGGTTATTATTGATTGGGAACCCTTGACTCTAACTTTCTAACTAGTTTTCTCTTGTATTTATTTATTTTTTTTTATTAAATGAATATTTAAAGGTATTATAAATTAATTGCGAGCCTAAGGTATTTTCTAAAGATTTTAAATTATTTAAAAATGAGTCAACAAATGATACAACAACTTTTAAAATTGTAGAACAAGTTTACCTTGAATTTGTTACCTCATACATTTAAATTTATACTTTCAGACTCCTTAATAAAAATTAAGAAAAAACCTTAATGATATCTGGAACACCCTAGATTATACAATTTTCATGCCAATACAAACTAATTTTAATTAGTTGGTTTTTCATCTTAAGTATTTGTATTTTATAAATATTTTTCTTTTCTCAATATAATGTTTCTTTCTTTTGAAATGTATTTAGTTTTCATATATATTTTTCACAAACTTATTTCAAAAAATAAATTCATGTAATGCCATGGTACACCCCCAACCCCATCGAGCTGTCCGAAAATAGCAGCCAATCGGGCGCTTTCCAATCGCCAATCGAGCGTCACAAATAAAAAGCAATGCGCTGCTTGTTTAAAACAAAGAAAATTGCCATTGTAAATAAAATAAAAAAAGAAAAGAAAAATACAAAAAACGAGCAAAAGGCGAAATCTAAAGAATGAGCAAATGGAGAGAAGTAGGAGGAATTGAACACCAAAGAGCCAAGAATAAAGTTTTTCAAAAGCGATAAAAACGAAATGTCGCATATTTTTATGACAAGCAGAGGGAGAAATTTGGGGGTAGAAATCGAGGTGAGAGGAAATTCCAAAGCACATTGGTGCAAATTGAATTGGTTGAACCAAAAACAAGGGTGAATAAGCAAATAATACAAAAATATGAACACAAACAATTTATAAAAGAAATTAATACAAAAACTAAATTAAAAGAATTTATTAAACCTCTATAAGCATATTTTTTTCAATATTTAATTTTTTTTAAGGGATAAAGGAAAATATGCTTTTATTTTTTTTTTTAGATTTATTCTCTGTAAGAGCCTTGAAAGGCTTCCTATTAGGAACCCCTATTTTAACTGAGCCTCTGAAAGTCCCTGAAGTTAAAATATATACCACAGTTTTGCTTAATTCTTAAAATAAAATTCTTTCTATATTTAATTAAATTGTTCAACATAAGGTTTCAAAAATATCATTGATGCGAAATTAATGTTTAAGTAAATTCAATAAGCATTTATTTCTGTTAAAAAAATAGCCACCAATGGTTTAATTAAATTAAAACTTATTAAATATATCTCCTTGCTTAAATAATAATTATTTTATAAATTCATATAAAAAAGGCTATATTTTTCTGCTTATTCAGCTGATTGTTAATTAATTTCTCACAGGTACTCTCGACATTAGTTATAATCCCCAGACAGTCACTCCTTCTATAATTATCTCTTATCTATTAACTCACATATATCACTATCAAATTGCTTTCATTGCCGCTCTGGCACTTGTGGTCTAAGGAAACTTTGCCAACTATTCCAAGTTCCTTGACTTGGCATAATTCACAACCACATACATATATGAACATATATATATATATATATTTGGAGTATATGGATGCTATAACTCACTCAGCCCGCTCAGTTCAAGTATCCACAACCGGGCACAAATCATAATCCTGATGGCCTCAGATAGAGATAAAGTAATGCGGCTGCCTTCGCTCGCTAAATGGATTTCCCAAAACATTTGCCAAGTTTATGAAAAATAATCACAGGAGCAGTGGGCGGAGAGGGGGATGGTGAAGGGACTGGCGGCCTGATCTATATCTATATCATGCAGCGTGTGGCTGGCGTATAAAGTGCTTTTAAAAACATCCCAACGATGTCGAGTTCTGGCCAAAAAGTTTTTGGCCAAGCTTCCAGCTCGGGTAGATGGGGATGGGGATGAGTGAGAGTTCTTGCCTTTGTCGGAAAAGTGTTTTTCATAAGCAATAATAATAATTTCGAGGCCGAATTTTAATTGCACCCAATGGACTCGTTCAAAAGGGGGACGGGTCAGAAAGGAGCTCCACAATGAATGGCAATATAAAGTCAGCAATGAGGTGGATAAACAGAAATGGGTTAGTTCATTCTGTGAGGAATTGTTATCGGGGAAAAGTGTTGGAAATTTTAAATATTTATTGTACATTTCTTAATTTATATTTTGGTTCTAATAAATATGATTTTAAAATATATGATTTCTTACGAAATTTGTATAAATTAACTGCAATTTCCTTAATTTAAATATTTCTAAGCATTCATTTTACCTTCCCGAATAAATATTATCCTGGAGAAAGGATTTCATCAATCCCTCACTGAGCACATTGGGATTTCCTTTGATTTTTCCTTATGCCTACCAAAACGCAAATCCATTAAAATACAACGAAATTAATTATTATGTAGGTCTGTCTCGCTGCCTGTTTTGTGTGCGTCAGGTGGGTGGCATGGGTTAAATGGTTTAAAGGGTTCGTTTCCGCTTGTTGTTGTTTTTATGGCCGTCTATTGCCTTGTCGCGTTTATTTCGACGGCGCCAACTTTCATGCTCAATTAAAACGTTTGTTTAATGAAAACAAATGCGCTTAATTAATAAACACGCATTTTGTGGTTCTCCCTCCGAATTGTGCGGGGTGTAAAAACGGGAGCGGATTGTGTAAAAGGGTTTTTTGCGCTTATAGGAATATCCCCGGAATGTTTTCGGTAATGCAGAAATGTCGGAAACTGTCGCAGCTGTTTACGCCGCGGTTGTTTGTTATAATGGTTGCTTTTGGTTGGTATTGTTTAATTACATTTTGTTTTACTTTTATTGCTGAGGTTGTCGTTGGTGAAATTTATAAAAATTAAGTGCCAGCCATCGGAAGGGACAATTTTAAGTATTTGCTTTGTGAAGGACGAAGAGCACCCTGTTTTTGGAAAAATCTATATTCCAAATATTAAATGCATACCTTGAGGCGGCTATTGAAAATCGGTTTAGTTCGCAAAGTAAACGTAATGCTTGCCAGGCGCCAGAGTGAGCCTTAGAGCTGAAATAAAATACATTTTTATACCCTAGCAAAGCCTTACTGGGTATTATAATTTCAATCAGAAGTTTTATCATATGATTTAATATCCATTTAAATAATAAGAATATTTTAGGTTATTTTAAAGGCATAAAATGGTCAAAACTCCAGTGATTACTAAATATTACTAAATAAAGAATTATACTGTTTTTTTTTTAATCTTTCATCAGCTTACATCATAACAAAAAATATTATTTAAAACATTATAATTAGTATGGATATTTGTTATAAATAAAACCCCCATAGAAAAGGTTTCCCAATCGAAAATAAATAAAACCATATTATTTTTTTTTGACAATAAAAAAAAACTTAAAATGTATTAGATTAAAGATTATAGTTACATACAAAATAATAATAATACATCCATTTTAATTTAATTTCCATTTTAAATCTAGTTTTTAATGTTTTTGTTATTTATTATTTGAATAAGATTTATACCCTCTCTTTGTGCCCAAACACTCCTCTATAAACTAGATTTTAAAACTTCTTTCCCCTTGCACCATTTTGTATCTGTCATATTTGCAGCAATTCTATTAATACTTGTAAATTAATAAACCAGCAGACCCCTTTATTTTTCTAGGGCCTACTTATTGTCCGTGTTTTATTCGATGCATAATGCATTTCCGGAGCTATCTATCTCCCCCATTTTCCCAATTTGCGAACTAGACGAGGCCTAGGCTATGACTTTGGCTTTGATTGCGAGTGCGACTGCCGGCCGAGTCGATGGAATGGAATCGCTTGGGCAAGGGCTACTCATATTTATTCGCATTTGTTGTTTTTTACCCACTCCACAGTTGACACATTTCTCGCTCGACTATCGCTCAACTTTCCCAGACTTTCTCACATAGGTCATCAGAAACGGTTGCAAAATATATATTCGGTGAATGTCTAGGTGGAAACTTCGATAACATCTCGTATTACCCGAGCTTATTGCCAACCCCGCTTCGGTCTCTCTTTGTCTACAATTTCAGTGGCGCTATTTTAATTGTTCTTTTTATTTTTATTGCCATTTTATCTTGTTGGGGTTATTTGGGTTTTTTGCGTTGCCTACCTTTTTATTATTTTTTGCAATTGGCGCTTTTTTAAATGACAATTTCGTCATAGGCCCGCACACGTGTCTCATGGGTGATAAAAATTGGCGGGCCAACAGTGCGTATGCATAATTGATTGTGACTTATTTGGGTGCGTTCTAGCAGCGTAAAATATATGTAATTATATTTATAAATAGAAATGAACAAAGAATTAAAACTATATATAATTCTCTTGAGAAAAACATCTCCCAATTTTGTTGATCACTCTTGTATATATACTTACCTTCCTTAATCTTAATCATTTTAACACCTATTAAAAAGTCATGTAAACACCACCGAAAAATTTGAGTTTTTGAGCTTATCATCTTGAATAATATCACCCACAGGCCCCGCAGATCTCTCTTGGCCATTTCCGCTGCTCATTAAACGATAAGCTCCGAAGTCCAATTAAAATTCATTAAAATGTAAGACGTATTTCGAAGTCTTATCAGACAAGGTGTCGAAAATACAGAATTATAAAATGCTTAATGCGCAAAAAAAAAGAAAAACAGAAACTAAAAACTGTGAATGAATCCGGAGTAAACAATATGTATATTACAGCAGCCGGAGATCTGAGATCGGCTGAGGGGGAGCCCCATGGAGATCCCACTCAGACGCGCTCTGCGGCCACTGATTAATTATAGTGAGCACTTGTGCATATAGTACTCGTTACTATAAGGCATGATAAAGCAAATAAAGAAAGAGAGAGAAGGAGGAGAGATTGTGGCAATAAAGGGCAGATCGTCTTGGGTGCCACAGCTGTGGATGCTGCTGCTGGGTCAAGTTCAAGGACAGGCGGCGGCTGTGCGTTCAGCAATCATAAATGGAACTGAGTGGAGGAGGTGGAGGAGGAGGAGGAGCAGCCAGAAAAGAGGGTAAGGGGTAATGGGAGCATGTGTACAGGGAGAAAAAAATAATACAGAACATGTCTGGGAGTTAGGGAAGTTTTAGTGATTACTTTTAAAATTATTATGCTATATTTAATATATGTTTACACTAGTAAATGTATTAAAAATCAAGTTAAATTTGCTGTTTAAAATATATACATAATTTTTAGATAGAGATTATAGCTAAGCCTAATGATAGGCATGCAATTAATAAACTTAAAGATTATATTAGATAGATTATAAATTACTTTACTGTTCTCTATAAATTGATCAAGAGCTCCGAACCGTTTGATTTCACTTTTATTTCGCCCATCTTTTTCCTGTTCTCTCCCTATCTATTCCTGTCCCTGTCTGCCTTGTTATCTTTCGGTAGACCGCGCCCTTTGTAGATCATTGGGTCACTATGTGTGCCGATGCGTCCCTCAGCTTCACTTTACCGCTTGCAACTGGAACACAAGGCAAAGGCGGCAAAAAGAAAAACAAAATGTGGCAAAAAAAAAGTAATAATAAAAGAATACTGACCACAAGAGGGCCCCCGAAGGCTGTCTTCTCCCCGATTCTGCGAAGAAAGGAGGCGCAGAAATGAATTTGCAGCCTCGTGGGGTAATCAAGTGAGGCAACAACTGGTAACGATGCCACTTGTGCTTGTGCGCTCACTCAGACAGCGTGGTTGGCGCTGCTCCTTGTACCCTATAAGCGGGGAAAATGGCCATATGACAGATGTCTCGGGGGATATCTTAATAAATTTAAATATTTATTTTAAAAGTTAAAAAGAAAATAACATTGATACTTTAGTGAAGAGTATAGAAATCCCTCTTTAAAAGGTACACATATTTTTATAGATATTATTTTTGAAGAGCATTTAGATAACTTCAATATAAATCAGCTTTAGGCGACTTCTGCTCCATCTTCTGCCGTAAGCCTCACTTTGAAGCATTCTTACTTGTTATCAATTGTTGTTGTTGCAGTTCTACACCCTCCACACTTCCCTCCCTTCCCTCCCCTAGTTGTTGTTGTTCTTATTGCATTTAAGTGCAGCTTGTTAATGCTCATTAAATGTTAAGGGAGCTGTGAGCTGGCTCTGAGCCGAGCCGAGCTCCAGCTCTCCAGCTCAGCTCAGCTCCACGGCACTTGACCAGAGCCTGAGCCCTGCCACAAATTGTGGCAGAGTCGGATCCCCGGAGCTGTGGGCTTTAGTTTCATAAAATGAAGCGAGCCAGAGAGTCGCGGCGGGCGCGTTGAAAGGAAAACAACTTTGCCTCTAGGCACGAAAAAAATAAATCGGAAAACATCCGAAAAACGATCGATGACAAAGTGAAAAAAAAGTTTAAGTAATTAAGTCAATAAGGAAACAACAAACCCAAAACCAAAATAAGCAAAGGAAAACCTTAAACGTAATTGAAAATTCAAAACAAGTGCAATCAATTCGTACGCTATCTTTTCATACACAGAGAATAAATAATCCTTTTAAATGAATAATTCAATAATTTTTCCAAATTGTTTACCTTTTATACTTTCTTGGCTGAACAATATTGTTTCATAGTTAAAGCAAACCTTGGCTCAATATTTCAGACTCTACTTTTGGGCACTTGAAAAAATTGATTTCAAACTCTCTCTTTTAAATCCTTTTTCCTTTGGCTAGGTAAAATCCTTAGAATCTTCTAACCTTTTGGATTCTACTTTATTCTCTGTGTATCACTTCATCATTGCGATCAGCTCATCATTATTGTGATCATCAACATTGTTGACGTCGCGTGAAAAACCTGTTCGCTTGGGAAAAGGCTTCGTGTTGTTATTAGTATTGTTGTTGCTATATCTTGTGGTTGTGTGAAGCTAATTGAAAAGAAGTATTAACAACGCTGCCTTTTGTTTTTATACCTTTTGATGATTGACTGACCGACCGACCAACACGAAGGAGTCGCACGAGTAACAGGGGCAGTCCAGTATCTGGCATGGCATAATTGTGGGATCAACCGGCAGCAGAACCGAGCCGATCTGAGCAACTGCCCAGCTAATTAGTAATGCAAAGCCAATGCCTACTCAGTCACTCAGGCAGGCAGTCATTCAGTCATTCAGCCATTCAGTCACTCAGTCACTCAGTCAGTCATTCAGGCACTTGCTTAGAAATTCGATTTGTATTTCCACTGATCGACAGGATAAGAATTCATCCGTCTCGGAGGAGAGCGTGTGAATCCCCCGGTCAGAGATGAAGATCGCGGGAATCGTATCTAATGTGACAGCTGAGGGTAGCTAGATAAGTATCTACAAGATAATAAGAGGCAGTAGAGGATTTATACATGACGATGGGATTGGTAATTTAATTGACAGAAGGTGATGTAGGTAATCTTGTACAATGTAATTTTATTAACAGGAATTACTGTTCTTAAAAATAAAGCCAAAACTGCATTCATTTCAATTCTACAAAAGTTTTTATAATAAAGATGAACATGCGCACTGGCATATATTAATTTATTTAGACTGTCTTCCACTTTTGTCAATGTCCAATGTATCCTCTTAAGGTTATTGAAAGTCCCTCTAAGGATTTCGTATCACTTACTTACATTTCCTGTCCCATTTCTTGATAAACAACCGATTGTTCCATAAACAACATCAACATCGCTGTGAATGAGATACGTTTATTTCCATCTTCTTGCATCTTGTGTCTATATATCCTCCACCGATCCGGACGAGCGTGCACACATGCGCATTGTTTGGCTTTGAAACAACACGACCACAACTCTAATTCGCATTAATTTAAAACTCAATCAAGGCAATTAGCGCGCACACTGGAGCGACACTCACGATCGCCTCGGCTCCCAGCCCCTTCTGGTGTTCCTGTCTCCCCCTCCTAGATCTTCACCGCTCCACGTCCCTGCCCACACACCGCACACGCATGCGAAGGATTGATTTGTTAATAGAGGAGGGTGTCTGGGCTGTGGGATATCCTGGCAGTTACTTATAAATATTAGTAAGAAATAGGTATTCATTTTATTACTCTGTATAGGGCTATTTAGAAGTAAAGGTAAACAAATTAAAACAAATTATTAGCAAGGAGCCGACCATAAAACACATGTGCAGTTTGTTTGTTTAAAAACCTTGCATACTTTTTAACGCACTCTACTAAAATAGTTTTTAATACTCCATCCGAAAATAAAATCTATATAAAAGTTTGTTAAAGAATTTCGAAATCAGAAATAATAATTTCCAAATATACATATGTATATCAGATAAAATATTTGTAGAATAAAAGAAATCAGATTTAAAGGTTGTTTTTTAAGCATAGGGATCTCCAATAAAGGATCCTTAATATCTTTCCTTTGACTAAATAAAGCTGATTAAATTGAATTATGGTATGCAAGGGGATATACAAATTTATTCAGTCCAAAATCAATATCTTTAAAAAATATAACCTTACGTGCATATCGGGTAGCGTAAGAAATTATAATCATATACCAATTAATCCCCTTTAAAATCACTCCCATCCTGCTGGTCAGATACCCTGCATACCCCAGAGCTCCACGAGGTACTTACATAAATCTCAGCCAGTGGCAACATTGTAACATGGTCGACTCTGTCGGATCAGACGGAGCGACATCCGGACAGCCGGTTGCACAGCTGATTTCGGTTCTCGAGACTCGCTCGCCGCCTGGGCGAACCAGTTATATCGCACTATACTCTATATACGCTATGCTATATGGAGTGCAACCTACCTCACGCTGACAAGCTGACACGAACACACGCAAACACTCGCTCACACCACACACCACACATTCATACGGACATACAGCTGCCGTGTGTGTGGTTGTTGTGTTGCATAAATTTGCCAGAAGTAAACATTTCAATAAGCCTTGAGGCATTGTTTCTTGGCAAACTTTCATTGAGATTCTATATGCGAGAAAGAAGAAGAGGCGGCGAAGATTACGCGCACACATGGGTTCTTATCAGCGGCATGGGGAATACGAGGAAGAGGAAGCATCGGGAGAGCAAGTGTACACAGAGAGCGAGAGTGAACGATACAGTGGAGATTCAATAATTGAGATCACAGGGAATATATTTCCATTATTTTGTTTTAGTTTCATTATTTTGTTAAAATTATTGTTATAATTTAAGCTTCTAGAATTTTGTTTATTTGCATATATTTAATATTGCTTTTATATCTTTTAAATTCTCTAAATTTGTATATCAAATTCAAATGCTTTTATTGATAAAGTTAGAAGCTAAATTGGCACAGAAATGACTACTTAATTTTCTGCAGAACATTTATTTATTTATCTATTAACCTTTATTCCCTTCAAAATGATTTTGTATTAAAGCTTATATTACATAATTTTTATATACAGCGTTCAACATAAAGCATTTTATCTAAAACATTTGAGAGGAGGTGTATACATTTTTTATTATTATTATGATTATTTACAAAAATAAGTTATTCCATGGAAAACGAAGAAACAAAACCCTTGATCAGAAATTGTAAAGACTTCTTCAATAAAAATGTATATATAAGTATGTTGCGTGTTAAAATGTAATCCCAATTATGCATTCCGTAACTCAAAGACGTCTCTGCACTCTTTAGCGAAGCTCCCCTGTAAATCTCTCACACAGAGCAGAACGTCAGGGGAACCCGGTGAGCGGGAGCAGCAGGCACGAAGAACCTTACTCACTGCAAACGGATTCGAACAGCTGGTCCGGAGATCGGATCGGTTCGAGATCGGCCACAGATCGATCTATTGATTCGATGGACGGATGGGTGGATCGATCGGCGAAGGCACTTGTTGCGTGGTCGGCTCGGGTCCGGTATCGGTTCTCTATTAAATCACCTCGGACATCGTGAGCGCCCGATCGCAATCGCGATCGCTTTTGGGCTCGGGAAATGCGACAGTGTGCGAGTGCCGAGTGCCCGAGGTGATAGTATGTGTGTGCCTGCGTTGGGCTCGGCTCGGCTCAGCTCAGAATTTCCCCCATTCATAGTCAGTCTTTGACTAAGCGTGGCTGTCGACGCAACCAAGTGATCGTGGAGGAGCTAGGTGGAGATCGGAGATCGCGCCGGATTGGGATATTGATCGGGATTGGGTTCCGGGATAGGGACTCCACCTTTTTGGGCCTCGCTCATCACTGGACGGTGTCATTGGTTTAATATCAAATATTTATGCCATTAACAATTATGATCGATCAACGAAAACAACAGAGTCCAAAAGTGCAATGTCTGTCTGTGATTAGAAGTTTCTATTGTGTTTTCCTTCCCGCACCAGAAACTGCGATTAAAGGTTGATGGGAATGCCAACAACAAAAGCTTTAAATAACAACAATCCATAAATGTGCAATATAATAACTGAAAGTGATGATAAAATATTTTTAAAATATTTGCAATGTTCTAAATTAAAAGTTCAAAGTGATAAGCCAAGCATTTGAGATGCAATGCAATTAGAAATGTCAACAAATCGGATCTAGGTGAAATAAGGATATAACTTATTGGATTTAAAACGAGAACACCTTAAAGCGGTAAGTGTGGGTTAAAAGGGAAAAAATTTAATTGTTATTTGGAATGTTTAGGTAAAGATTTATTAATAAAGTCTTTATAATTAATTTTTAGAATGAATCAATATTTATTGGTTAAATTCTAGTGGATTCGAATGCTATCATTTTAATCTGTAATTTAACTTTATTCTCAGAATAAATACAGAAAATATTTATATAATTTTCACCGATTTCCTTCTAAATTTTCTGACTTGTGACAGTCACAGAATCATCGAATCATCGAATTCAAATCAACTTCATTAATCCCTGATATATAAAGTAAATGTTTAAATATTTACACAGCCGCAGTAGTTAATCATAAAATGCAATATGATTAAATAACACCGAATCGATCTTCAACGAAATATAAAAAATATATATATAAACGGGTTGGTGTCTCTGGTATAAATCTTGGAAAATAAATCGTGTTATACTTCGGCAAACAAACGCATTAAATTGCAATTAGCCGCCTCTCAGCTCCAGTTCTCTCTCTCCTGCCTGCCTCCAACTCTTCTCACGGCTGCCTCGGGGCTCCGTTTATTTATTTATTAATTTTTTCCCCATTATTATTTCATATTTATCAGCGAGCACGAGCGTTTTCAAGTGTAACGCAATAAGAAATAATAATAATTTTTTGATGATTTTCTTTTGTTATCAATTATGCGAGAGAGCCTCAAGTTCATTATCATCGTTAAAAAATACAACAGAAATCAACATCAGCTGGAGCTCCGACTTTTTGTTGTTATTTCATCTGGTTTGGGGGAAAAAACGGATTGTAAATTCATAAAATACCTCCTCTTTCCACAGTGAATGTCAGTCGATTACGTTTTTATTTGAATCTTTGTATTTTTTGTTTTGTTTCTGTTATTATTTTTTATTTTTGTTTGGTACAAATTGCGAATGCAACGTGCATTGACCGAGAGATTATAATTATTTTGGGGTCGATGTCGATGCTGATACATCTGCCTGTGGGTTGGGTTTTGGGGGAAACAGTGGGTGGAAATTTGGGCCGTATATAAAAGTTAAAAAAGGAAATTACAGGCCTTTAATGAGATATTCTTGTAAAGAAATAAGAGCAGATTAAAGTTGAGTTAAGTGTCAAACCAAAAATTAATTTCCATTAATGACATATTCGTTTACCTCGTACCCTTTTTATTTAACAATTGATAATTCAAAAAATATTATTATTGAGTACATTTTACTCACTATCCATTGGCCTGGTTCTACTGTATCCAGTCGCACGCCTTCTCACCTTGTTCCAGTGTTATATAAATATCCCTCCTGTTTTTATCCGAAACTCCACACGAATTCCGCGACATTGTTCTGCGATCATTTTTCACCTTCCTTTTTCGATTGGATTTCGATCGACATGCATTTCGCTGAGGTATCATGAATCCACCTCGGGTGTTGGGCCAAAAATTATTCCCAAAAATATTCAACCTTTTGGCGACAGGCTGTCCAAGAAGGCACCTGCAAATAATGGCTAGAAGAAGACTTTCCAGTTAACAATATAATTAAACGTAAGTGCGACGTTGCAAAAAAAAAAAACAAAAAGTAACTACAAAAAACCACGCGACGACAGGCCATAAAATGTGACACAAAAACGAAAAACTGAAATAATTTCTACCAACTTTTTTGCAAAATAAACAAGTTTATGTTTTCATCAGAATTTACATACATCTATATATAAATACGAAATGTATATGCCGAGTGATTCTTAATTTTGCATTTATCCGTGGCTATTTTTATTGGCACATTTTTCACATTTATGCAAATCGAACCGAATCGAGAACCCAGCGTTTGGGCCGCTGCGCAGTTACAGAAGACCCGAGCTCAGCTCAAACGCTGAGCCGATCCGCGATTCGCAATCCGGAGACCCGACATCAGCAGATTATGTCACTATATATATAGACGTACACATATGGAGTGCACGAACGCCGCACGCCCAGATATCGGCCGCGATATGCTGGCTTATGGCTCATGGTCACGGCCACCGTCGACAAACGGGAAACTTGGCTTAACAATTTCTTTCCTCGGTCAGCTGTTCCCGCCAGCGTCTCCTTCTCTTGCCAAAAAAATACAAGTACAACAAATACTCGAAGAAAAAAAGAGTTAACAGAGAGTGGCCTAAACAGGGAGAAATAAGAATGAAATTATATGGAGCAATTATAATTTTTTTCTGTTTTTGTCAAATATATAACTTTTGAGACAGGTGTTATTTATTTCTAAATATAGTAAAATTAGGTTAAAAAATGTAATTAACTAAGACAGCTTCCTGTTCATCGATTGAATTATTTATGTATCACACAATTTACAAATTGTTTTATTACCTACAATTTAAAACTCTTAAATAACGAGTTCAAATTTATTAATGTAGGATTTCTTCTTGCAATGGATTCACAGCTTCTCAACTATTGTAATAAATATATTTTTTTTGCATTATTTTTCCTTCTTATATTAAACTTGATTTATATTTATGTATTTCTAATTTATTTATAATATTCTCCGTGTATCTACCATTATCTAGACTTTGGCTTTAGCCAGGTTCAATGTACGAACGTGCCATCGTCGAGCGACAAAGTAAGCCTCGCAAATAGAAATAGAGAAATTTTTTCATTAGATTTTTGCCGTTTGCTGCTTCTATTTTTTGTTTCTCTTGCAAAAAGCCTCGTTCAAAACAACAACCAAACTTGCTTTCCATCCTAGAACTCGCCGAAGAACCAAGTTCGGCTCAAAAGCTGGCCTCGTACGTTAGAAAGGCATTAGAAGTTGGTCTGGCTAAAGAAAAGTGAAAGAAGTAGATAGAGACTTAAATTAAAGTTCGAAATTTAATTTGTATATCAAGGTTTAAGCTGTAAAAGTAAAATTAAAAACCTTTTCAAATATTTTAAAGTATTTTAAACCCTGTAAAAAAATTTCAAGGAGGCTTGCTACGAACCTAATAAAAACCTTTCTTCAAGCTCTAAAGTAAACAATTTTACCAGAGATTTTAAGAGAAAGAACCTTCTTAAAATACTCCTTTTCAATAACTTTCTTTGGCCATAGACAACATGTATTGAAAGTCTTTCACATAACCAAAAATCCGAGACCGATGCGATAACGCCCCATCATTCTCGTAGCCATAAACTTCGTTTTCTTTTATGTCATTTTTGTGTTGTGGTAAACAAAAAGCCAAGTTAATGACTGCAAAGAACCATCGGAATAGTCAATAAGAAAGCAAGAAAACAAAATATAACAAAAAAATCGAAATTTTATTTGCGTCTTAACCTAATTAGGGGGAACCTGAAGAAATGACGGCCAGATATTGAGAAATTCCGAGATCAAAACAGAGCGAAGAGAAAGACAACAGAAAAACAAAATAAATACGAGAAAGAACTTTCCCATCGATTCTCGCTTTACATAATAATCGGTTACATAATATGCTTTCTACCCACCGCTGGGTGCTTTCTTCTCCTTCTTCTTTTGGCCTGGAGCTGGTAGCTGGTTTCCAAGCCGGTTTTGGCCAGCTGCTTCCTCCAACCTCGCGTCTTCTAACACAACTCTAACGATGAGAACGGAGTGGAGCTGAGCTGGCGAGCCGCGCTGGTGGATCCATCTGCATATTAATCAGAGAGTTAGCCGGAGCGAAGAGAAGGGAATTCGCAAGAATTCTTATTAAAAAGCGAGTTTGCGGCTTTGTTGTTCTAACCACGTTGGAAAAGTGAGAAGCGCAAAGAACGGCGCACGCGTCGCGCTGAGAAGCGATCTCATGATGAGATGAGGAAGTGATTAGGCCCCCAAGAAGGAAGTGCTCGAAGCAGATGTCTATGATTTGTATTTCCAGTTTATTTTCTTCGTTCTGTGTTCTCTATATAAATTTTTTTCTTTTTTTGCACAGGCCTATTGTCGAATTTGCATTAATAGCCATGGATTTGCCACACCTTTTCCCGCCCAAAACAAAAAAAAATCCATGTGAGTGGCGTCACGTAGATAAAGACATCAGTTACCTGGCCTCTTATCTGGTTCTTTTGCAAATAGTAGGTACTGCTAACAGTTTTTCGGTAGCCCAAATTCACCGTGAGGTTTTCTTTTCGTATTTCGTATTTATAGTTTATTATTTGCCCAGCGATCGTGTGTCTGTGTAGCCCAGGCAAATATTAGAATCGATCATCTATCTATCTGTGGATTTTTGATTGAGTTTTTTTCTTATTCATTAATCACTGCTAGCAGGTAGTCCCCTCGAGCTATAAATTGGTTTCCAGCATATGTATTTAGTTTCTTTTTATATCCGGTTGGCAATAGGAAAAAAGGTATCGAGTCTAATAGGAAAGGGAGAACCTTTTCCTCTTTACTTTCCTTTATAGAAACCCAATAAGAAAACAAAGTCTGCTTGTGTCTTCTTTGCCTTGAATTTCTGGAAGGGAAATGGGAAAAAGAAGGGTAACAGTACATTCACAATTCTTATTTAAATTTGGGTATAAATGATTAAGGGTTAAGGTAGGCCCAAAACTTATATATTTTTTATAAGATTGCTGCTCTTTCTAATAATTATTCATTAGGTTTAGGAATTGGGCTTATTGTTGTCTTTGTACTTTTAATCTTATTTTCTGTATTTAATTTGTATTGTTCTTATTCTTCATTATTATTTTTTAACAGAGCTTAAACCATTCTTTCTCCATTATAATATATTTTATAGCCTTAAGACCTTGTGGCATTTCGTATTGTTCCAGACATCTAAGCCAACCTGTTATAAACCATCGTATTATATAGACTTTTGCAATCTGACGAAATTCGCAACACAATCATTACACAAATTTTTCGGCTATTAACCTTGAACTTTATCACACCTGCTGGCTGTGGTTTTTATCTTATCTTGGGGTGGAAACCACGCATAAAGCTTGTTTCTTTTTTTTCTACCTTGCAAAATAGCCAAGAATCGAGCACCGAGAACAAAGTGTTATCGCTCGCCTGTGCTGGCAATTATAATGCAAAATCGATGATCAACCATCGGTTGGGTGGGCCAAAAAAAGTCTATATAAAGCCAAATACAAATTAGTCGACCGGTTGTCTGGCAACGGGCCGAATCGTACCGAAACTTAAGGCCAGACTTCAATTAAAGGCCTAGAATTAGCATAGCATAAGTCTGGGTCAAGTGGATTAAGCGAGTAAGACCTCCCCCCGGCTTCCATTTTCATTGCAGCGCCCCCATGGTAATGGCCGTGATACTGTTGCTGGCCCTGGCACTGGTACTCGGCTGCTACTGTGTTCTCCACCGTCAGAAGCTGGCCGAGATCTATCTTCGTCCGCTGCTGAAGGACACGCCGCTGGAGGACTGCTACCATGCTGCGCCGATCGAGTCGTCGGAGGCGACAAAAAGGAGGCGTCGCCGTGGCATCTGGGATATCCCGGGACCCCAGAGGATACCCTTCCTGGGCACCAAGTGGATATTTCTTGTCTTCTTCAGGCGCTACAAGATGACCAAGCTGCATGAGGTCTATGCTGGTAAGAATTTCTGAGGATTAAATAATTAGGAAATGGATTTATTACTTTAATTTTGCTAAGAATAAAATAATTTTAAAATAAAGCTTTATCTAGACCATCGTTTCTTAAGTAAAGACATTAATTAATTAACTTATTATTAAATTTTAAATATTAATAAAAAGAAATGAAACAAAGTCAAGTATTACCTTGTTATCCAGATCTCAATAGGCAATACGGCGACATAGTCCTTGAGGTGATGCCCTCGAATGTGCCCATTGTCCACTTGTACAATCGCGAGGATCTGGAAAAGGTGCTGAAGTATCCCAGCAAGTACCCCTTCCGACCGCCCACCGAGATCATTGTGATGTATCGCCAGTCCCGACCAGATCGCTATGCCAGTGTGGGCATCGTGAACGAGCAGGGACCGATGTGGCAGCGCCTCCGGTCTTCGCTAACCTCGAGCATCACTTCGCCCAGGATTCTGCAGAACTTTCTGCCCGCCCTCAACGCGGTCTGTGATGACTTTATTGAGCTGCTCAGATCCCGAAGGGATCCGCAGTCCTTGGTGGTGCCCAATTTCGAGGAGCTGGCCAATCTGATGGGTCTCGAGGCTGTCTGCACTTTGATGCTAGGCCGAAGGATGGGCTTTCTGGCGGTGGACACCAAGCAGCCGCAGAAAATCAGCCAACTGGCGGCGGCCGTCAAGCAGCTGTTCATCTCGCAAAGGGACTCCTACTACGGACTGGGCCTGTGGAAGTACTTTCCCACTAAAACCTATCGGGAGTTTGCCCGGGCCGAGGACTTGATCTATGAGTAGGTACACACACCTATCTTGGGCTTCTATACCATTTTCCCCTGGAATCTAATCTGTATCTCTTACAAACTTCAGTGTGATCTCCGAGATCATTGATCATGAGCTGGAGGAGCACAAGAAGTCGGCGGCTTGTGAGGATGAGGAGACGGCTGGCCTGCGAAGTGTCTTCCTTAATATACTGGAGCTCAAGGATTTGGATATAAGGGACAAGAAGTCCGCCATTATAGACTTTATAGCTGCGGGCATTGAAACGGTGGGTGTTTGATTAGATATAGTATAATTTATATATTTAATAATTAATTTTATATACTTTTCAGTTAGCCAATACCTTGCTGTTTGTCCTAAGCTCTGTCACAGGCGACTCCGGGGCCATGCCTCGCATCTTGAGCGAATTCTGCGAGTATCGGGATACGAACATCCTGCAGGATGCCCTCACAAATGCCACATACACCAAGGCCTGCATACAGGAATCCTACAGACTGAGGCCCACGGCCTTCTGCCTGGCCAGGATCTTGGAGGAGGATATGGAGCTGTCGGGTTACTCGCTAAATGCCGGGGTGAGTTACAGTATTAGAAATTTAGATAATTAAATATATATACCTGAAACTCTAACTTTTAAATTGTTTGACCTTCTGTGGTTCAATTCTAGTGCCCTTAAGTTAGTGAATTGTTAAATAAATATTTGATTTATATATTTCTTTACACATTATCCCCAGACCGTGGTGCTTTGCCAGAATATGATTGCCTGTCACAAGGACAGCAACTTCCAGGAGGCCAAGCAATTCTGCCCAGAGCGTTGGATCGATCCCGCCACGGAGAACTTTACGGTTAATGTGGACAGTGCCAGTATTGTGGTGCCCTTCGGGGTGGGTCGAAGGACGTGTCCGGGCAAGCGATTTGTGGAGATGGAGGTGGTCCTGCTGCTGGCCAAGGTAAGGTCTTTAATCCACCAAAATCACTAAGTGAGACTCATAAGCTATCCTTTCAGATGGTCCTGGCCTTCGAGGTGAGCTTCGTGAAGCCCCTGGAAACGGAGTTCGAGTTCCTGCTGGCCCCAAAGACCCCGCTTAGCTTGAGGCTCAGCGATCGGGTCTTCTGATCTGTCCCAAAACATTGCCTAACCTCGGGCGTTAAAAATAGTTAGGAACTGAACCACTAAGTGAAGTATAGTATAAACTATGAATAGAAAACTGCGCACATATACCCATATCCCGTATATATCCTTGATGAGCCCAGCATCAGCAGCAGCCTAGTCCTGTGAAGCAATCTAAAGCAATTAATTAAACGCAATCATAATTATACTTTTACATATTTATGCTGACTGGATGTTTAGTTATATAGTATGTGAATGTCATGTTTGTTTTTAATAATTACGTAAAGCTATTTTAGTTATTGTTAGTTGTTAGAGCCTAAGTAGCAGCAATTGTTTTTGAAAGACTGTGTTTAAGTTTTGTGTTTTGATATTAACAGAGTTCTTTACATGCATCTATTTCCTGTATATAGTCTTGCAAATTTGCCTTTCAATTTGTGTGTGTGTACAGCTTAATTTTAGTCGTATTTATTCAAGTGTTTATTCTATAGCTAAGTTTTTATTTCGTCTCTATATCTGTGAATATTTTTTTGTTAAAAAGAGATAAATAATATTAAAATGAAATGAATTGAAATTATAAGAAAGAAAAAGTTAAAAACGAATTCACATGGTGTTTTTTATTTTATGGTATTTGTTAAATATTTTCACATCTTAAATTATTATGAATGATGAACAATGCTGTCCTTTTTGAATGGTTTGAGAATAAACTATTTATGTAAATTCCTGGGATTTATTTGGCTGACAAAATTGCTGACAATATAAATATCCTCTTAGTTTTCACAGTGCCTTCCTTGTATATTAGTCAGTTTACTGTGGTGGTTCATGCCTTTAATAAAAATTCCCATCTACTTAACGTCCTTTGAAGTTATTATTAATTGCCTATTACAGCAATATATACAGTCGAAAGAAATTGTTTTTTAAATTTCAAGTGAAACTTAAAATTAAAAATATTGAAGTTATATTTTCAGTGGATTATTCGTTTAATACATTTAAAATATAAATATTGACAATAATACCTAACTTTATTTGGTTTAAGTCTCCACTATTCAAGGGAAATTTCATCTTTTTCGTATACAGTCGTGTCTAATAAAACCTTTCAATTTCTCTATTTAATAAGTAAATATATTTAATAAGCTTGAAAAAAGAATCAATAGGGAAGTGCGAGAAACAAATTTTAGATATTAGAATTTATGTTCCTACATTTTCTTTTAATTTTCTCTGTTCATAAATTTGGTTCTGGTCCGAACTATTAATACAGGGAAGAAGCATATACCTCATGCACAGTCGCTTCCCAATTAAACCTGCAATTTTCCTACTTTATAAAAAATACTTCATTTTATTTTAGTTTAAATTTAAACAAAACCCACTATTGGTTTGCTTTATTTGCGTGACTTGCAGGTGTTAATTTCCATGTCGCCGTAAAATTACTCAATATTTGCTTAGCGTTTGAAAAGAGATAAGGTACACGGAAACTAATATTGAAAGTCAAGTATTTTACACTTTATTTTATCTTAAACATTTATAAGGATTTAAATTACAATGTTTAAGTATTTTTCTAGCCTCAACTTAAGAATTTCTCGATTAAAACCGGTAGTAAAATAGTCTTAAATTCACCTTAAATTAGGGTTATTGTAATCAAAACTAATTTTTCTGTGTACATTTTCTCTCTTCGCTTGACTAAAATTCTCTTTCGTGCGCTCAATTCGCTCTTTTTACTTGGGCTGTGGCTGGGGCTTGTTTGGCGGGCTTTGAGATTCGGTTTGGTTTTACAATAGTTGTCGTTGGCGTGTCGTCGGTTTCAGAGCGTTTCGAAAACCCCAATTTCCGCTCCAAGACGCAGTTAGAAAAAACTAAATTGAAAATTTAGAAAAACTATTTACCGCGCGCGGAAAATACTTAAAAATTCAGTGTGTGAATTTTAGTGTCGGGATAAATAACTCAAAAGCTAACCCCTTCAACTATTAGCTGCACTTGTGTTCGCACCTCTCGCAATCTAAACGAATATATTCTGAATTTCTGAAAAATGTAATTAAACAGTAACCCAAATTTAAAAACAAAAAAAGAGAAAAACTAAAACCAGTTTGTCATTTGCTCAGAAGTAACTAACTTTGTAGTAGAGTTGGAAATGCACCGAACCTCCGCCAAAGGGAATTTATCATCTTCAGTCTCGATCTGGAGATCTGCGGAGTCTGTGAGACCGCAGGGCCCCACCCAGAGCTAATTGTTCAATAAACAGGGGACAACAAAAAAAAAAAAAAAAAAACTATATACATCAGCAAGACGATCGCAGCACTTTTGTTGTTGTTGTTCTTTTTGTTAAACATGCTAATTTTGCACAAATTACACAGACACTGGCTAACACACAAATTAGTTTGTTTAATGTGACTCACTGACAATTTCTCACCGTCAATAAGGCCCCTCCCCTCAGATGCGACAGCTTTAATTAGCTGACAAATACTCGGGGCTAATGCAACAGTTATATAGACATAAATAAATGATGATTGCATTGTAAATATATGTTTAAAAACGTTACAACTTTAGAAATATAGTTTGAAGATTAGGAAAAAGGAAAAAAACAATATTCAATGTGAAAATATAGGAAATACTTTTAAAATATTGGAGAGGAAAGCTGTTTTTTTGTTATATATTTTTAAATAAATACAAACTATAATTATTATTTTAAGTTAGAGAAATATAGATGAATTTCTTTAAAAAAACTATACGCTTTACCTCTGGCTAAACGCCTTTTGGACATCGAGCTTATCAAGTTTAAAATAATAAAAATAAAAACCCTAATAATATTATATTTCACACACAAATATTAGTTCGCTTAACACTCAATTACAGGACCTAACCCCCTTGGGAACTGAACCCCTTTCAATCCTAAACCAATCCGCTTTATGGACACTGACCTTCAATGACAGCCCCCAGCGAACCCATGACACTAAGGTAACAGGCAAAAGCGAAACAAAACAATAAGTGACGAGTGACAATAACCCCAGTGTACCTGTTAGTGCCTGTAGTAAATCCCGACCAGCCTTGGCCAATTGCTTTGGCATTGAATTCGCCACTAACAACCCCCGAGAGAAACTCCCTCGCACAGGCAACCACCCCCAAGGTAGGCACCCATCCCGCCCACATCGCAAATGTTGCATGTTCACAGCTAAAACAAAGCTCAAGTCGGTGGCTAACAGCGGTGTGGGACTGAATGAGGTCAAAAGCAACAACAGAAGCCCGCGTCACTATTGCCAAGAATATATGGAAAAACCATTGCAAAAAAAGTGCAATTTGAGAATGCTAATTAGAGTATGACACTTTGAGATACCCTTTTTAAAGGAAGAATAGGAAAATAATTTAAGGAAGAATATGAAGTATAAGATATTCCATAAAATATAATTCAGTTCAAAATAATTATAAATATTAATATAAAATATTAACAATAACACTGAATACATTTTTAAAATCTTGAAACTCAGTGAAGGAGTCATTTCCTACCCCATAAATCATATATATTCTTAATCAGCATCAACAGCCGAGTTAAACTAGCTATGTTCTGTAGAAAAAATAAATTTAGAATTTTTCCAAAATTTTATAAGGTGGTTATATCATTAAATTTGTCAAAAAATTGGAATGCAGATTTATTAACCCATTAATAACTATCCCAGAAAAGCTTACAGGTTTGAAATTAAAGTTTTTATGACATAGTTGATGTTTTTTTAAGCTTTTATTCATCCAAAAAATTATCATACAAAAAATCGATTGAGAGAAACTGCAAGTGTATTCAAGTTTCGGCTTCCCCAAGCTAGCTACCTAACTTGTTTTCAGTTTTAAGACTTTACACTGGCTTCATCATTTTCTGAGCTGAACCAGAACTTTACTGTCCAATAGATACACCCTTTCATCAATGAGTATTTTCCTTGTTTTGGAAAATGCAGCTGGAAAATCGCAAACTACGAGTGCCCTTTCGATGGGAGAGAAAACTTGGGCGCTGGATGGATGACCAGAGCCAAGTACAGTAGGCGCCTTACATGTGTACGTGTGCTTCTCGCGGCTCTGCAACCAGTTTGCCGCTGTGCATATCAATGCGAGTGTGAGCGTGTGAGGGGGAGGCAAACGCAGAAGGCGGGCTGGAAACGAGTTTTGTTGCATTTTTCAATTGCCCAAGTTGGCGGCGATTGAGCGCTGGGAAATGGAGAGATATACATATATTCTTGGATCTCTCTGCCTGGCAGGAAATTGCAAATGAGGCTTAATTAAAATGAAAAGCTCCTCGAAAGGGGCCCTCGAGAAGCCAGGAACCAAAACAAAACCGAGAAGCGAGCTGCTGGCCAAGTCATTGACCCACACAGACCAGTTATAGGGCTGCTTTAGATCGGAACAAAAGGAAAAACGAGAACAAGAGTTCCTTTCGAAACGAGGTTAATTCACAGTGAGGGCCGACAAGTTGGGAGCACCTTTTCCTTTTCAGAGAAAATCCTCTCTGAGGGCGCGCATACTCAGTACAGGTGTGGCAGGTATTTAAGTCTCTATGTGTTTCTCTTCGATCTTCTCTCTTAGCCAAGTTCTCTTTGGCTAACCGAAAAACCTGTTCTTCTTGGCCAATACAAATTTGTTTACATTTTTTTTCGTGCTTCGTGGCTTGTTGCGTGTTTGTTTGGTTTTTTCTTTTTTTAGGCTTTCTTCTAAGCGCCGCCGTAAGAAACTTGTTTTTTTATTTTTCTCTGTTGGTTTTTTGGTTCAGGGGGGTGGTGGTGGCTTGAGTGTGGGCCAAAACGTGAAACATTCGTTAGCAACAACACGACACACACATACCAGGTAACACGCAAGCAGCTAAGAGCTGGAATTCCAATCTTTGAGAGTCGCAAACCCGAAAATTAGTGAGGAGTTTTAGTTCGAGTTTTTAAGGGGATGAAGTTGTTTGGTTGTTTTTTGAGGTATTTTCAATAATGGTATAGTAATTTTGGATATATATACATTTTGTGATAAACCTTATAGATTTGTCAAGGTAAAAATATATGAAAAATATAATGTGTATCTTTTTTGAATTATTTCATAGTCGAACCCAATCTTTAGAAAGTATTGTCTTCTCTTCTATTTGCTTTTAAGACATCTTTAAAAATCTCAGGAAATTAAAAGAAACATTTCTGAATTTGTATGAAATATATTTTAAAACATTTTCCCCTTACCGAAATAATTACTTAACCTTTATCTTTATTACCAAACCCAGCAGTAGTTTTCGTAATCAATTATTGTTTACCTTTTGGCAACCAGAACCTAGACACTAAAATGTTTATTAACTTCCGAGCCCTCAGTTTATTGACAGGGAGTGTCTGTCTTTGGCACATTTTTCCGCTCCCTTTCCCTATCTGTGGGTATATTTTTCCTTTTCCAACTTTACTACTGACTTTTTACGCAGTGAAAGTTATGCGTGACCCTTTTTAGGGTTTGAGTTTGTCGGTTTCCAGTTTCGTTTCAGGTTTGACTTATTTTTTTCTGGTTTTCTGGTTGCATTTTAATTGATGTTTGTGGGGTTACACATCGCGGGGTTAACTAGCGCACAGAATCGTCCCCACCTCCGCACGTTTATGTACGTGCCTCTGGCTAATTTCAGGCTTTTTTATGTTTTGTTCTTTATGCGTTGCAATTAGCTTCAATCAATGAGGGGACGACACAACCATGGAGTGATTCCATTGTTGGTTATGAAGTGCTTGGGTAACCAGTTCTCCCCTTATATGCACAGAGAAAATATTCCTTTGTTATTCTTTCCATTGGGTTTTGGGTATAAATATAATTTTTATTAAACAAAGAAATTTGCTGTTTTGAATATTTGAAGAATGTGATTATTAAACTATCTTTGCGATATATTTTACTATTAATCATATAAAACACCAACGTAATTTCAAGATATACATATTTACTGCTAACTCAATCTTTTATAAACAATTTTTATCAAAATATTGTATCAAAATTTGTTTACCAAATCGCAAAGAAACTAATTTTATCGTCAGCATGATAAATTCAATTTCCATGCGATTGGATACAAAATTAAGATATTATATATAGGATTTTAAGATTATAGATCAGAAGTCGGCGCACGTACATACATCAAATTAATGGCATTCATAAAGCATTTCTGCTTAGACAGAACGCTTGCTAAATCTTTCGAATTTGAGGAGCAAATTTTATATAATAAATTTTTAAATCTATTAAAATGAAAATTAAATAATACAGAACAATCATTTATATTTCCCTAGTATGAGATTCTCTCTGTGTAAAACTAAACAACACATGTCCATCGAGCGGAAAAGGTGTTCAATAGAAACCCAAAGAGGTGACAATTGAGGTACTATATACCATAGTACCCATTGTGGCTTGGCTTTTAATTAATAAATAATTTGTAATGGAATTATAGATTAAGTATCGCAGGCCTGCAATCACAGGTGGTCTTTAATATTCATAAGTTTTTTGCCATAGGAAAAGCAAGTAGGTTGCTCGCATTCCCAGCTCGAATTTGGTATGCATCTCACCACCTCTATGGTATCGAGTGTGTAGTACGATAGGATAGACCCCACCCAAAAATTCCCACACATCCGACCGATCTGATGAGATCATCGCTCATATATATTATGCCCTTAATCAGTTCGGGCTGCACTTCTCATGCCAGAAGTGGATGTATTTTTCTCCATGTGGGAGACCTTCGGCCATCAATTGACACAAATCCACAACAGAATGTAGTTTTATTTTATTTTATTGCACGCTCCACCGAGCATCCAATAACACACATCCGATAACCCAGAGACGGCGGCCAAATAAGGTCATTTATTTAAGCCCGGACTCTAAAATTCCACCAAAAATAAATGTTCCAAGACTGAAGATGTCGTTTCCTTTGTAGGTTGAGAGCGTTTCCAACAGAAGACGAAAATGAGTTACTTGCGTTCGATAGGTACATAAAAACACAACATATCCGGGAGCAAATGCCAAAGTGGAGCAAAATTCAATTGAATTAATGGTGTTATTTAATTAATTAATGAATTAATTGTTTAATAATTGTTTTGTGCAGAAATCTCACGAGTGGAAATGTCGCCGGCAGATGATAATTCCTTTGCCACAACGAGTGGCAACAAGAAAGCCACCTACACGCTGATATGCATTAAAATTGTGGAATTGGTGAGGGATATTCCTTGAATTTGTTAAAAGTAGATTAATTATAGTTTTTTTTATTTAGTGCCTGCTAATATGCTGTCTGGGCTTGATCGACGAGCCGGCCACCAACTCGCACCTGCGAGTTTTCATCACTCCGCGGGTGATGGCTCTGTGCTATGTGACCTTTGGTGCTTTGGTCATCTATACGGCAATCTATTTGATAATGGCACTCTTCGGTGATTTGTGAGTTCTACTAAATATTTATTTAAATATTTATTTATTATTAAAAATTAATATTCCCCCTAAAAGGACTCCCTGGCGCACGGCTACGTTGTGGTCCCTGGTGGGCTTCATTCTGTTTGTGGCCGTGACCGCTCTGCTGTTCCGCGACTGGAGCACCACCAAGGATCGCAACTACTGGCACCCGAACATGCATCGTCTGGATCTGGTGATGGCCTCTGCCTCGATTTCCTTGGTCACCTCGCTGATCTTCTTGCTGGACATCCTCATCACCATTCGCTTTGGCGTGCATGGAGATCTGGAATGACATGGACGGGCATGGTCACGAGGAGCATGGCGTGGACTGTAATATTTATAGCTCCAGCTTAGTTGTAAGGACACACATTCCCCCCAGTCTCCCAGCTAATTGTAATCCCACGAAAACAAAACGAAACAAGAAACATCTGAATTGCCATCATCGAATCGAAAAATGTACAAAAAAGAAGACGTCCATGGAGAGGAGAGTTTAAAGTTTTCTACGCATCGCCTGCCCTGTTTTTTGTTTTCTTTATTATTTAGCTTATAAAAGAGCATCACGAACGTTTTATCTAAACCAATTAATAAGTAAGAACCCAACACGAGTAAAATTTTCTACCATTTACTGTCCAAAACGAAAATCAAACAGCAACTGCATATATTTTCTAAATGTTTTATTGATAAATTACTTATTATTATATACACAATTGAAACATTAACGATAAAAAAAAAGATTCTTTAACTGTTTTAACAAGGCGAAAAACACTCTTCGTAGTTGTGTGTCAAAAAGTCACTTGGATTCTATAAAATATTTCTCAATATCCTGATCATTGTTGATCATCTGCAGGCCATGGAAGGTCTCCTTGATGTAGCATTTACCAGCATCGCCGTCACCTGTGATAATAATAGATTTGTCTTAGCTTGCATTAAAAGGGGATTATAGTCTTAAACATACCTAAACTGCCATCGCAAATCCGTTGAGTTAGCAATTTTGCCAGGGCCTTGAAGAGCTCCTTGGTGGCTATCTTTCGTTTATAGTAGGGATTCAGCCACTGAACAACGTTTTTGCTCACATCGTTCTTAAGCTGATTCTTCTCTGGTTTTTTCTTTAAGTTGGATGAATCTTTACTTTCGGAAGATGATTCTTTCGAAGGTTTCTTTTCTAATGAAGAGTCTTTCGAAGATTTTCTTTCTGCCGAAGAGTCTTTCGAAGATTTCCTTTCTGATGAAAAGTCTTTCGAAGATTTTCTTTCTGTCGAAGAGTCTTTCGAAGATTTTCTTTCTGTCGAAAAGTCTTTTGAAGATTTTCTTTCTGCCGAAGAGTCTTTCGAAGATTTGCTTTCTGCCAAAGAGTCTTTCGAAGATTTCCTTTCTGCCGAAGAGTCTTTCGAAGCCTTTCTTTCTGAGGATGATGAGTCCTTGGCGGTTGACGCTTTCTCTGCTGCCTCCTTTCCATCTTTTCTGCGGGAGTCCAAATCCTTTAAATGCTTTTCTGGCTCACCGGACTCCCTGCTCCTTTCTTTGCCAGATCTTGACTCTTTTTGGGAACTTCTATCCCTGTCTACACCCCTTGCTTCCCTACTGTCTATTTTATTAACCTTAACTTCCTTTTTATCCAAACTTTCCTCCTTAAGTTTGTTATTTTCCAACATTTCTCGGGCTGAAATGAAACCCAAGGTTTCAGTTTTGTAATTTGACTTTTCTCTCTTCTCGTCGTTCTTTAGTTTGTTTTTCTCCAACATTTCTCGGGCTGAAATGAAGCCTATAGTCTCGTCGGATTTATTGCTATTATCTTCCTTCGAATTTTGTTTGCTGTCCGATTTTGCCTCTTTTTCATCTAGCATTTGTCGAGCTGTTTTGAAACCAATTGAAGGCCGTTCCTGCTCCTCTTCGGATTCACTTTTAAAGGAACCGAAGAGATGCTGCATGCTGGTCTTGGCTTTTGTCGTGGGTTCGTGTTGATGGGACACTCTTTTCCGGCGATGGGTGTCATAGCTGCCGTCGCCATTCGGCATCAGTTTGTATTTTCTCTCGCCAATTATGCTGTCGGGCAGGGGATCGAGTTCGGAATCAGGTTCAGGGCTTTCTTGGTCCATAGGTTCGTCTTTGACCTGATCGGAAGGAGGATCTTCAGAGGTTTTATCCTCTACATCCATCTCAGCTTCTTCAGGTTCCTCTTCGTTCGAGGAATTTGATGTTGGTTCCTCTTTGATTTCTTTTTTGAAGAAGGAGGAAATGGAAGTCTGTTTGCTATTGCTACTGTCCTGCTTGAAACCCTTTCGCTCCTTCAAGGCTTTTGGCACTTCCTTGACACTCTGCGGCTTATTTTCCTCCAATTCCTTCAGTTTCCGCTCAAAATAGGCCACACTGCCTCCGGTCCAAACGCCCTTGGCACTCGTTTCCGGCTTTGGGATATAATCAGCCAGCAGAGGCATCAGTTGCGTCTTTCCCGTGAGCTGTTTAATAATGGAAATTTGCTTGGTTAAGGCATGGCGGTACATATTGGCCACTTTCTGCTGGCGAAACACCTCGTACTCCATCTCCACGGCAATGGCTTCGTAATCATTGTACTTCAGGACACTCTTTGGCTGCTGTTCTGGTTCATCCTTGCACGTGTCCACATTTGCCTTTAGGACATCGATAATGGCCGTTAGGTACTTCTCCCTGTGAGTGGCCTGAAGGCCAGCTATTTTCTTTTCCGTGGCCTCCGCCTGTCGGATGCGAGAGATTTGGGCGGCCGTGTTCTGTTCCAGCTGACGCGCGGCGCTAATTTGCTTGCGCAACTTGAATTGTTTCTTTATGAAATCTTCCGTTTCCTTTTTGGCCTTCTTTGCAATGGAAGAGTGGGATTCGGCGCCATCCGAATCGGATTCCCCAGCTGCATACTCCTGGGCAGCACGCTTCTGGCCGGGGCGTCCTCCTAAAATAAGATGTAATAAGTAAACTGAAGAAATAGCTCTTATTGAATCAACCCACCTTCGTATAGATCCGCGCAATCCTGCAGCGAAATATGCGACTTGAAGGTGTCATCCATGCACAAACGGTGGAACATCTCCAGCGCCTTCTCCGCCTTCTTGGGACGCCGGCAGACATCACACTGACCGTTGCAGTCGGGCGGCGGATCTCCAAAGAAGTCGGAAAAGAGTTTGTGTCGGCAAGTTGTGCGCTCGCAGAATTCGGTGATTTTCTCAAACTGTTTGAGAGCCCTCGCTGTAAGTATTTCCTTATCGGCGCGACCCCGCGCCCTGTTCGCATCGTTCTGCAGCAGAAATCGTATGCTCCGCACGTCTTCACGGCCGTAATATAATCTACAGAACGAGGGCAAGCCGTCGCGACCAGCGCGACCCGATTCCTGGTAATAGGCAGCCACATTCTGTGGCACATCCCAATGGATGACGAAGCGCACACTCGCCTTATCCACGCCCATGCCAAAGCTGTTGGTGGCGCATATAATGGGCTGATCGCCGCGCATCCATGCCTCCTGCACCTCCGTCCGTTCCCCTGTTTTGAGGCCAGCATGATAGGCCACGGCTCCGATACCCTGCTTGGTAACGCCGACAGCCATGCGCTCCACTTGGTCACGCGTGCGACAGTAGACAATGCCACAACCCCGCTGGGCCTTCGGCTGCTCCTTGAACTCCTTGGGATCGCCCAGGCAATGCCTCGCAAAGTCTGCCAAGTGCTGGAAGTCATCCTCTATGGAATTCTTGTAAACAATGTCGTAGAAGAGGTTTTTCCGGAAGCTGGGCGTGCTGAATTGGGCCACCGGCTGATGCAAATGCAACTGCTTGTATATATCCTCCTTGACCTCCTTGGAGGCTGTGGCCGTTAATGCTAACCAGGTGATGTCCGGATATTTGGAACGTAGGTCGCCCAGCTTAAGATAATCCGGCCGGAAGTCGTGACCCCATTGGCTGACGCAATGGGCCTCGTCCACCGCAAAGTAGGCTAACTTCTTGTGCTTGTGCAGAGTCTGCAGCAGCTCCTGGAAGAACTTGGTGGCCGCCTGTTCCGGTGTGATGTACAGGAACCTCAGACTGGTCTTCACCGCCCTTAGATCCATAATGACCCGATCACGCTCCTTGGTGGTCATTTTGGAGTTCAGCGAGTCAGCCGGCACTTTCAGCTTGGTCAAATGGTCAATCTGATCCTTGATTAAGGCGAGCAGCGGCGAAAAGACAATAGTTATTTGGTTCTCGGACATCAGACCGGGCAACTGGAAGCACAGGGATTTACCCGAGCCCGTCGGCATCGATACATAGACGTCCTGCTTTTCTGAAAGCCAAAATTTTCATGGTTTATTATTATCTCCGAGATATTGGGTAAGACTTCTTGTCCCATATTCACTTTTCAGGGCACATCGCACGGCCCGCTCCTGCAGCTCGGACTTGAACTTCGAATGGCCAAAATGCTTCTTCAGCGCCTCGTTCACCGCGCTCTCCTGTATCATTTTGTATGTTGTTTATTGCGTTGTATTTCAAATAAACAAAAAATCGCCTAAAAACTCGTTGCCGCCAAAACAGCTGGTCGGGGGGTCGGCCAGTATGGCCAGATGCAAGGTGTGGCGAAAATACGCCGTTGCGGCACAGTGTGAACTTTGTATCTCGAAGAAATGCAACTGTTTTTATTTTTTGAAAAAATTAATTTAATTAATTAAAACTAATTTAATAAAGACTATTTTTTGAACTGCCGCTGTTTTAAAACTTTGAACAACAAAAGCAACCGAAGAAATTCGGATGCATATTTTGTAAAAATAATCCGCGCGCCATTTAACACAATCAGAGATACCATCCAAAAAGTAAAAATCAAGCAACTAGCTAGATCTAGACTGAAACAAGCTGAACATCTGTTTAAGAGAATGTGGGACAGGAGAGAGGGAAAGAAAGTGATTTATGATTTGACCCCAAAATTCTGTTAAGATTTTACTCCCAAAATGCTGTTACTCGCATTTCTGTTAATTTCACTTAAGCAAAACAGAGCGCTTTCACAGCCGACGAGACTACCTTGTATAATTGTATACAAAATAATAATTAATAAAATATCACTTAAAAATTTCAATTTGTTTGATATTAATATATTATATATATTTTTTTTTTTTTAATATCTAGAAAATATAAAATTTATTTTGTAAATTATCCAAAATAACTGGCTCCTGCAAAATTGAGTGGTGTCTAGCCAAATACTCAAATCTGGCCGGAAAATAGCTACATTGGCAACACTGGTTCCGTCTATATATACGAGTTGCTTTCTGTTGTTCAACGGTTTTTCGAAAAAAATTTCAACTCGTAAGCACCTCTGTGCTGCTTTCTCCGCTTCTCTGCGTTTCGCGCTTCGCTTTCAATTCGCCTTTCGTCGCGGGGTGCGTGCGTGTGAGTGAGTGCGTGCGAGAGTGTGCTGTGTGTGCGTGTGCCGCTATTTGTTTATAAAATCGCCAGCCGAGAAAGCCATGTTGCACTTTAATTGTTTCCCAGCTCAAAATGCACACTGAAAAACAACAACAACAACTGCAATAATGCCGGCAAACAGCAGCAAAGCGGCTTATTAGTGCGTGTTTGTGAGGGTGACGAAAGTATTTACCGCAAAAGGCAACAAACATAACCAAACAACAGCAACAAACAGCCGGCGCAATCTTATCTTGCTCTCTCTGTCGCTTGCCAAAAAAACAAGAGAGTTTCCGCGGTTCTCAAAATGCAACAACAGATGCAACAGCAACGACGCCTGCACTGCAGAAGAAAAGCGACGACAACAACAGCAACAGCAACAAAAACAGCAACTGCCTGCCTTGTGATATGTAGCAGCTACCTGCTCCTCCTGCTCGCCACCCACTTTCCGCCCAGCGTGCAAGCGGACGATGGCTCCCACTCCCTCCTGCCCTCAGTTGGCTATCTGGCCGCCCCCAATCCAGCGGGGGGCGGTGGCGGAGTGTCTTCCTCGATCATCGATCAATTCAGCCCGAATTGCAGTGCCGTTACGCATATTTTCCAGGCGCGAGGGATCGATGCGAGCGAAATACCACCAAAGCCAAGTAACGGTGAGTGGAGTAAATAATATTAGAAATTCTAGATACAATTCATTTTTTGAGGGGAGTTTTGTAAAAATTAATTAATTTGGATTTATAACAAAAATTAAGAACACGAGACTAGCACATTATTTGAATAATATTTTAAAGATAGTACTTTTAAGACTGTCAGCTTATAAATTTTAATTCCATAAACTATTTTTAAAGAATCTGTAACTTATTTTCTAAACTTTAATTTTTGTTTAATACTCTTAAAAATTATGAAGTTTGCGTTTTTATTTGGCTAGCTATCTCGTATTGTTGGCTCTTATATGGTTGTCAATAAAAAAGTACACATTTTAATTTCAACAGATAAGAAATGAGGAATTGCATTGATCAATGTGCGAAAATAATTGAAGTAATTGTCACTCATGGGGAAAGAAAGGAAAATCAAATCATGAATAAAGCGAAAGATAAGTTTAACATTTTAATTAAATCAGGAAAATCAGGAAATTAAGTTTTTCCCCCGGAAAATATTGATACCTACATATGTTACATCCCAATTATAAAATCAAATTCATTATATTTGGATCCATTTCCATTAATGATTAAAAACCAAAGTTAATTTGCTCTTCTGTCAAAATATATTTTCAAAATGTAAGATGATAATAAGAATTTGTATTCTCATAAATTCCTAATATTTCATAACATTGCAAAATCTTCAGAGATAACAAACCAGTCTGAATCACGGCAGAACAAAAGAAACTCGGATTCAGATTGGAAGATTCCGTGATTCATGCCGCTCCTTCGTCTTGAGCCCCTTTTTTTATTTTTTTGCCAACTACCCTTTTACGCCTTACGCCCCTTGAAGGGAATAAAATTCCACGCAAATCAACTCGAAGAAGCCGAATGAGAAGCAGTCCAAGGTAGGCTCTAAATAAAAGAGAGTCCATCGCCGAGAGCGTGTCCATCTTGGCGCATGCGTCTGTTGCTCATCCGAATCCCAGGCTCCTCTGCCTCTGCCCCTTCTGTGTCCAGTTTTGTGCCGCATCAAAGGGTTCCAGTTTCCAAAGACCAGTCCAAAAGGCAGAAGCAGACGCAACGAAAAATCTCAAGACATTCCTTTTTGATGAACAAAAAAAAAAGGAAATAAAACGAGAAGAGAGCAGCTATGCATACAGTTGAGCCTCGTTAAGTGGAGATTTTTTAGAAATTCTATAATACATTAAAGGATATGTAATTATGTTTAATTTTTAATTTTAAAAAGTTTAAAAATAAATTAGTATATTTTGACTACAGATACAATGTCCAACTCTCCTTTTTTTTTTGCACACTTAGAAGTACACAACTTTTAAAAAATAAGAATTATAGTCGAGTTTCTTAAAATATTAAATATTTCCAAGAAATGGATGTTTAATAATAACATTCTTTTTTTTAATTTATTTATCCATTTAATTTATATCCATTCAATAAAAAACTTGTATTTAAAGTTAAAGTAATTTTAATAATACAATTCACTTCAATTCCATTTATTTTTTATTTTTGACATTAAAAAGTTTTGTGAATAAATATCTTGAATGTTAAGAGTTTGTTTGCTAAACATTAATAGTTAGATATTAATAAAGGAGGTAATAATTGTATATTTGATCAAGTTCTAATAGAAATATATTTATTTCTTAGATCTTAAATACTTTTTAATAGTTTTTTTTTTCAGTTTTTTTTTAACAGCTTTTTAAATATTACCTAAAAAAATATCTTCCAAACTTGAATATTTTTCTATACGGATAATGCACTGTAGGAACACACTCACAAAAAGGCTCTTTTGGCTGGTGCAAGAGCAAAAATGTTGTCACACCGCTTTTACACATTGCTCTTCACAGGGACTCGGGGGTGTGCGGAGGGGGAGGGACCTAGTCTCGGCCTCGATCGGTCCACGGTTTTAGTTAATTTGTATAAATCCTGAATTAATCACGCTTAATTGCAATAAGTTGCTCGCTTGTTCCCTCTCTCTGTGCCCTTCTGTCTCTCTGTTTATCGTGCTCCTCGTCGCCTCTCTTTGGCTCTTTGTTTGATTTGTTGCCAGGTAAACTGTTGTTGTTGTTGTTGTTGCAGCCTCTGCCTTTTGGCCGCTCTTCATCTCCCCCTCTCCCTTTTCCCCTGGCCCTTTACCTGCGCCTTACCTTTGTTTATTTTTGGTTTTCAACGTTGCTTGATTGGTTTTCTTCTCTTTCGCTCTCACACATCTTTCCCTTATGCTTTATCTTTATTTTTTTGGGCAAATGCATTGCGTTTCGTTCATAATTTCATGGAAATGCAGGGGGGGAGGGGGAAAAGAAGGGGTCGGGGCACGGGGGAGGTGGGGCACACACACACATACAGGTAGAGTGGTCAGTTCTCGAGTTCTCTTTTGTGTTGTCTTTGATATTAATCAAGGTGTCATTGAAATCGTTTAAATTATGCAGTTCAGGATTTTTATTCTCTGTCGGCATTTTTATGTGAACCTTTAGCTTCCCGATCCGAACCGATCCTCTATATTCGCTCTTTCTCTCTCTCTCACGCACAGGAGGTGTGCAGGAGGTGCACTTGAAATAATTATCTTAATCCTTGAATTATAATGAAACTAGTTTGATAGTTTTTATAAAGCAATAAAATAGTTGAAGAAATTATTTAATTATGGCTTAATAAAACTAAATTATTTTATATGTAAATATATTAACATTATTGTACATATTTAATTAATTATGTTAATGTTAATTATATACAAAATAGTTAATTTTTTTAGGACATACATACATATCACCATTTTTTCTTAAATCAGAAACATAAAATTTTGTTTTTAATATTTATGAAATTATGTTTATTAGTTTATTAGTTTTAGAAATAATTTTTAAAATACCAAAATTTATCAAATAACAAGCTCTTGTTACAAACCCTAAAATTTTTTCTCCAAGTGCCCAGACTCTTTCTTTTTTTTCGTTGTGTGAGTCATAAATTCTTCTGTTGCGCCCTCTCTGCTCATTTGCCTCTTTTTATGCTCTTTCTCATTCCCATTCCCATTCCTCTTCCCAAACCCAATTCCCCTGCCCATTTTGATTCTAATTCCCTTTCTCCCTTTCATTCACCTGACCCCCCGCCAGCCTCGCCCCTGCCCCTTGCCACCTTGTCCGCCTGATAAGCGCCAGCATTTAGATAAAGTATCCGACCTGTGTTCCTGTTCCCACACCGTTCGAATTGCTTAACCGGGAACTACCTCTCGGCGATAGGTGTTTATAGGGGGTTCTCTGTAGGTGCTTCGTCGGTTATATGTAGGTTAGCCAACCGGTGGTGAGGCTGTGCTGTCTGATAAAGCCCAACTGTCAATTCCGATAAGTTGTAAAAAAAAGAAACTGACGTAAGCAAATAGAGAGCGAAAGAGTTTTTGGTGATAACCAGACTTTTTGGGGCCCTCATATTGTCTGAGGGAAGTTATGAGACTTTCCTTGGGTTGATTTTGTTGGAAGAAGAATTATTTTCCTAAAAGAAAGTCCAGATTTGTAAAATAATACTAAGATATAAAACTATACCATATAAAGTTAGATAAATAATACTTCAAACCATCAGTTTGTCTATATATTTTTTGCATCTAGTCAAAGTGAAACTTCGATCAGTCACGATAAAGTGTTTTCCCAGCACATTCATCTTCACATCTTTAGGCGAATTCCTTTCATTGAACCGTGAAAAACGCCAAACATTGAACCTAAAATAAGAAAAAAACAAAGAAAAAACAAAAGACAGCAGATACCTTCCGTGCTGCAACAGCAACTATGGTACAACAACAGCTGGCACTTAAACGCTTCATTAAAGTTGCACTTCCTGTGCCACATCAAAAAGCTCTGTGCGAAACCCATTTTAACCCCCTCGACTAGACCATCATCATCATCATCATCAACATCGTTGGTAGGCAGGCACTTAGCTGAAATTGTTTGCACAATTTAAACAGTTCACAAAACATTAAATCGTTAAAAATAATATCAGAGAGTGAGCCAAGAGAGACTCAATGGAAAAGCCAGTTTTGAATTCGATGATCGCAGGGTGAAATACTCTTACCAATCGATCGGAGATATCCAGACTTCTTATAAGGTTTTATTACAGGGGAAAAATGTGGTAATTTTGGTATATTTGTGTCTCAGTTGTTCGGTTTTTATTATGCCTTAAAATGATCTTTATAATTATTATAGATTAAGGCAGAGTATCTACAGAATAAGTGTGTTAGTCCTGAGTTCGATGCAACCAACCAACCATTTCTCACACCGAAACGTTCAACATTGCTTCCTCTCATTCTCTATCTCCCTCGGTCAGGTTACCCATCTTTGTCTGGCTTTTGCCAAAAGAAATTTACAGCGGAGCTGATTTTTCATCGGCTGCTGTGGTTGCTGCTTCTGTGCACAGCAAGAAAATAAAGTACTTTTGGAATATTTTGAAGGGAAATATTAAAAATAAAAATCTTAAAAAGATATTCCAGTTTTTGAGTAATTTTAAACTAATAAAATAAGCTGCTTTTGTAAAGATACATTATAAAAGATAACTACTGTATCTTATAGATACGAGGGTCGTTTGATAAGTCCGTGACTTTTTGAATAAAATATATTTTTTTCGTC
>JAEIHY010013557.1:0-11508 GCA_018904565.1 Drosophila tsacasi | reverse complement strand
CCTACAAAAATAAAAGGCGCCACGAACCTATATAAGCTCCGTGATATCGTCGACTGGCAGGCAGTGCAGCAGAGTCTTGTTCTGGAAAAGTTGTATATATTGTTTTAAAAATGCTCCCATAAGGGAAAAGTGATTCCTAAATAATTAAAAGAATACGAGTTCGATAATCTGAAGTAATGAGAGAGAAATCTCTCTCGAAAAATCTCTAGTTTTCCCTGCTATAATGGTGTATTTAAAATTTACCTGGACATACTAGGGAACCAATCGATGCACCGCTCAGCCAGTGGCTATAACCAAGCAGCTCTCGCCATGGTTCGCAGCCCTTTTGGGTCGGCCGGCGATGCCCGCAAGTTTGCACCGTAGGGGAGAGCTTGGCCGCGGCACCTGCTATTGCCACCAGCAGCTCATAGTCAGAGGCAGTTTGTCAGTCGGCCGGAATTGGTCTTGGGGTCAAGATGTGCTGGAGCTGCTGGAGCAGAGCAGCGTAGACAACCTGGATAGCAGATACAAATGCTTTAATGCCAATATAATGCCTCTTGCAGCGCCAAAATCTGACGGGGATAATGGAGTCACAGAAGCGGCCTTCATTGCATTTACACACGGATGTGACAGCAGCAGGAGTTCCGGGATCTGGAGGAGCTGAGATGTCGCCCACTTCCGGGTTCCTGCCGGACATGCCGCAGTGGAAGAGGGACCTCATTCAACGCCGGAAGACCAATGTGGCACGCACCCAGGCGGCGGTCATCGCATCGCCTGTCGACGGCACTTGTGGGGCTTTAGCTGGGGAGTCCAGCGCTGGCACCGCTCCAAATCCAAATGCAGGTGAGCATAATAACGTGTGACAAGTGTTTGCTTTTCGTTCACTTTTTCGATTTGAAATTATTTAAATTTATGCGGGCACAGCTATCGTCTATTGATGAGGAAAAGTTGCCAGATTACTGGCTTTTAATTACTTGGCCACACTAAACTTACCCACTGTTACTTGTCAAGCTATCTCTTGCAACATCAAAATAGATTGGCAAATACTATGTCTATACTAAGTATTTTATTCTATAATAAAAAAACTAGTGAATTCATATATAAAATACTTTTTGTCTGCAATAACGTACTTTCCTACCAATAGAGCTTATAAATCAGCCGCCTAAGTATCGATAGCAGCCTATCGGTATAGCAGCGCTGCCAGATCAGTGTGGTGAAAACTAGTTTTGATCATGGCACTGGCTTTTGAATTGAGAAACTGAGATTTCAATTGTTATTATTTTACCTCGCCTCTCTCCATCCATTGCAGACTCCCCTGAGCTGGCGACAATCAGTGGCACCACTAGTCAGAAGAGAACCATTACGACGTCGACGACGGCAGAGGAAAAGTCTGAGAAATACTTCTCTGGAGTTCATCATACCCAGGGAAAAGACTTTGTTGCTGCGCCGCTCGCTCCCGAGACGGCAGCAGCAGTAGCACCCATACCAAAGCAGCGATCGAGTTTACTACTCAACACAACTTCCATACGAAGCCAGGAGGAGGAGAAGGAGAAGGAGGGAGGGGTTCTAATCGAGCGGGAGAGCCAGAGCGAGCCGGCTGCTGCTCTGGTGAGTTCGTCGCGTGGTGAAGTTGAAACTGGCACAGCAGCAACAGCAACAGCAGCAGCAGCAGCAGCGACAACTGGAGCATTAACAAATACACCGTCGTCAGCAAACCAAAATCCGAACCAAAATCATTTGCTAACGAAATGCAAACCGGGCCAGAGCGTTGCTGAGGGCGAGCCTTCAGCCAGCAGCAGCAAGACCAAGACCATTTCCATTTCGGACAAGCTCCAGAGCAACAAATTCATTCAGCAGCAGCAGCAGCAACAACAACAGCAGCAGCAGCAACTGTCGCCCAGCAAGGTAACGGTAAACGCGACAATGGTCGCCATGCAAGAGATGAAGAAGACCACAAAACAAAATGGCCAACACCACCGACACATAGCGGGCAAGATGGCGGCAGCTGGCGAGGATTCGGAGGAGCACCAGGCGGCCCCACTGCCGGAAACGCTGGAGGACCTAAGCTACGGCCCCGGCATCGTGTCCAAGCTGCGCTGCCGCTACCTCAGTCTGGCCCTGCGCGAGTCCCGTCAGCAGAGCAGCAAGCAGCGGCTGCAGCGCTCCACCAGCCTCAACACTCTGCTGGATCGCGAGGACGACGAGGGCGAGGCTGAGAACGAGGTGGAGGGACCGGCGCCGGGAGCTGCCGGCCAAGTGCGTGCCAAATCCACACCGCCACCCATTCTGGGGGCGAAGCCCCAGGCCAACAAGCCGTTGCCCCAGCGCCCCGTGAGCCTGGGTGCAAATGGAACGGTCGGCGGCGGCGGTGCCAGTGTCATTGCCGGCCACGCCGCTGGTCCCAAGTCGGAGGAGGTGCAGGCCAACGGAGGATCGGGTAATCGCTCGCGACATTTTAAACGCGGCAACGAGGTGATGAAGCGAGCCCGTTCCGTGGAGGCGCTGCTGTGCGAAAGGTCGCCCTGGAACAGTCAGCGGATCAGCGTTGCTCCAGCAGCTCCTGCGGCCTCCTCCAAGGTGGCGGCCACATCCCCTGCCACCGCCACCGCCCCATCGCCCACCTGCGTCACCATCGAGGACAAGATCCACAATGCTCGCGAGCGGCTGCACAGCGGCACGGATACGGCGCCGCCCAAGCGCCTGGCCTCCATAATCGATGACACCGAGCGTCCGCCACCCGATCTTGTCAAGCAAACGCTGAAGATGTTCGAGGCGAGTGCCAATAGGAGGCCGCGGACCGCCCATCGCTCCAATGGAGTGGGCGGCGTGGCCAGCAAAGTGGCCAGCTACAAATCGATCAACAACAAGTCGTCGGCGCCGGCGCCCAGTCTCGGCTTCGCCTCCTCCACGCCGCTGCGCCCGACCCACGCCCATCCGGACATCATACCCCGCCAGGTAGCAGGTGCCCAGGACTCGCCCATGTCCACCCTTTCCATAATGATGCGACGCATCGATCTGGTGGATCCGGAGACGCCCGAAAAATTGGAGGCCACACCGCTGAGCGAGGCGCCGAGAGAGACTGAGCGAACCGAAGGCGACGAGGGCGACGGAGAAGCCACCGCCGATACCGATGCCGATCACGATCGCATCGACGATGACGACAATCGCGACCACAACAACGACGACGACGATGGCGACAGCAGCGACAACAATGAGCAATGCGATAAAATGGGCGCGGCGGCAGGCGATAAGCCTAAGCCCCCAGCGGAAGCAACAACAACGACAGCAACTGCGACGGCGGCGGCGGCGACGGCGGTAGCGGGAGGCGCCCAACAGCGATCATTCGCCAGTGCCTCGACGGAGAACGCGCATGTGGCCAGCGGCGGCGGGAGTGCAAGTGGAGTGCAAGTGCGCAAGCTAAACAGTAGCGAGTCCCTGCCAACGGTGACTACCAAGCAGATCGGGGTGATCCGGCCACTGTTCAATAGCCAGTCCGGTGGAGCCGGGAGCACCAGCAGCAGCAACAGCAACAACAGCAGCAGCACGCCGCTGACAAGTCGCGAAATCGAGAAGAATCGCATCAATGAGATGAAGAAGTCGACGGCAACGGAAGCCGGCGCGGGCGCGGGCGCAGTAGCTGGCGCTGGAGCTGGAGCTGGATCCTCGCCAACCACTAGTCTCGACACCGTGATAAACACCAAGGAGGCGGCAGAGGAGACGGACGCCACGAACGCGTCGCCCCTGTGGGCGCTGCGCAAGCTGAGGAGCAGCAGCCAAAGTCAGCGGCATGGCGGAGGAGGAGCGGCGTCCAGCTCCAGCCATACCACGGAGAACACCTCGATGGTGTTCAACTTCTCCAAGAGCACCAAGGAGGTGCCCGACTACATCGAAAGCGACGTTGTGATCTTCAGGCCCAAGCGGGAGCTGCCAAAGGTGAGTTATAAAATCCTGAATGGGGGGGAACTCTTTCGTGTGGATTCCTTCGCAAAAAAGCGAGTCTGTCGGCAGCAGTTTTGGTGGTGGCGTCGTCTTATCGGCGCGGCGGGCGCCCTTGCGGATTATTCATGCTTAACAATTGCCCCATGAGTTATTATTTTCCTGATAATAATTCGGATTCTTGCCTCCGCGTTCGTCCCCAATATCTTTGTTGTTTTGGTTCATTTTCCGTTTCTTTCTCGCTGCTCTCGTACTACTGGTACTCGTTTTTGTCATTTGTTTTTTAGTTTTTCTTTAATATGCTTTTTTTTTTTTGTTGTATTATTATTATTATTCTCTTTTTTGTGTCATACGGCAGCCATGCCATATATAAACAAATAAGAAACAAAGCGCACACACAGCGGGTGCGAGCGAGCCAGCAACAGCGATCATGCGCATTTCGAAAGTTCAACAAGAACGGCGGAGAATGGCAGAAGGAGAGAATGGAGGAGGAGAAGAGAGTGGGTTAGGATAGAGAGGGAGAGCGAGAGCGAGAGGCAGAAGAAGAGCGCGAGCGATGGCTACAAGAGAGACGCAGACAAAGCGCAGCTTGGATACTCTTTCTTTCCTTCTTTCTTTCTGGCTAATCAATGCCACACGACTTCCCCTTTTCCTTTCTTTTCCTCTGTTAGTCATTCGAGGAAGTGTTTTGCTTAAAAAAACAATCACTTGTGATTATGACGGAGCAATGTATGGATTTTCAGTTGAGTCACTATCGATATGAGATGCCTAATCTGTGCCACAACATTCGAGGATCATTGAAACACTTGGCACTATACCCCAAAAAGATAATGTATCAGACAAGGTTTTTAGGTTGCTATAACTTGAATTTAATTTAAAGAATTGTGAAAACTGATCTTATTTCAAGAATTACCTCTTCGCTTAGATCTTAGTTCCCAATCCCAGTGAGCAGCTTCATTTTATAGAGTACAAAGTGTTTAGCCGCGGGCCAGTTGCACTCCCGTAATTAGAAATGCTAAAATCATAGTCTTTAGAGGCCTTCGATATCGACTATGATCAGCAAGCAATTATTACTTGGCAGCAGCATAGTGTTGATCAAGGAGATTACATGGCACAGCCGCGGCGGCGGTTAATTAGCATTACGCAGAGCAAGAGCAGATCGGCGATCGACAATCGGAGAACCGCGTTCAATTAGAGATGTGGTTCGATCATCGCAATGTTATGTATGGGAAATAGGAGGAGAGTGGAGAATGGAGACGGGAGACGGGAGATGGGAGACTGGAGACTGGAGAATGAGGCAGGAGGAGGAGAAGGCTTGCATCACAGCCCCACAGCTGGCAATAGTTTGCAGTGATCTTCTGCTTGGCGTAAATTAAAATTCGCCTTGAATAGCGCTCCGATCGATAGCCCCGATACCCGACGTGTGCGACATATGGAGATGCCTCTCCCCTGTGTATACATATGTATATGTATACATGCCTCGTGTATATAGATAGAAATATCTGCATATTATTTCCCAAAGTCTGCTTTGTTCCCATCCCAACCAGATGCAAGCTGCATCTTTAGTCTTCGTTCTTCTGTCCCTTCTTCTTGGTTGGGGCCTTCGGTGACTGCAGCCCAGTGCAGTGCAGTTTTCGAGAGAAGATCGGCAGAGTGGGAAACCAGTTTTGAAGCATGTGCATGTGGACACGAGAAGATATTTCTGCGCTTCCTGCTCCGTCCCGGGTATATACATGTATGAGATATGTTGTGTCGTCGTTGAGGCAGCTTGGTTCTTCTTCGGGGAGCAGCAGCAGCGGCAGCAACTTCGAGGAGTCGCCTTCGGAAAGATGCCGGTTGATATTGGCTTGAAGCTGAAACTTGGGCTTGGATTTAGGCTCCTCACAGCTGTTAATTTCTTAAGATTCCGTGCTGCAAATTGGGCTTTTTTTAAATCAAGAACATGTATATTAATATTATAAATGTTATTGTTTCTTATAGCATTCGAATAGCGTTGAATGGAAATATTTATAGTAATCTTACTTCGGTTATATCTTCAGCTTACTTTGTAAGCTTGAAAATGATTTTATCTCTTTGATTTAGAAGATTATTTTATTTGATTTTTATTTTCCATGGGTTTTCTTTCACACAGCTCTCTTTCTCTGGCTTAGTTTTAGGTTTTAGTTTTTAGTTTTGGTTTTTAGCTTTCAGCTTTCGGCCTTAACTGAGTTTTCCCTGCAACAAACCCGTTTTGCTTGCTGCCTTGCCATTCTCTCGTTCTCTTTGTGAACTCAATTTTGTCAATTCTTTAAAAAAAAAAAACAAGAAAAAACTCACTTCTACTTACTGTTTGCTTTTGCCCGTGTTTTTTTTTTTTGTGTGTGTTTTTTCTTTTTAATTTTGCCTTTTCTGTTGCCGTTGTTGCCCATGTTGCCGTTGCTTTTGATTCGGCTGCCTTGTCTTTTTCATTTTTATCTCGCTCTGAACTTTATTATCTGCGGTACGCGTACACATGTACATATATCTGACATATATAGCATATAGCATATGGCATATGGGGGTCGATTCGATTTGTGGCCCCCCGAAAAATGGGTTAACAGGAAGGGAAGGAAGGGAACCTGGACATGGACATGGACTTTAGAAGCAACAGCAGCAGCAGCACCCTGACTCATCCATTCACAAAGATGACCCATTGCCCGCTGTGGCGCTGATTAAGAATGAGTCGTGAAGTTCCATGAATTTCACTTTTCGAACGCATTTCGTGGTATCACGTTTCGTGACCCGAAAATGCCACAAATCTGCAAAAGAAAAAGGGGCTAATTCCCAGGTTTCCTGGACGGATTTACAAAACAGCAACAGCAACTAAATATTGGTACACAAAACGGGTTATAAACAAGGCACAAGACGGAGACTAGCAACAGGCTTCTGTTTCAGCTTCTACCTCTGTTGGAAGTTGGAAGTTAAGCTCAAATAAATGCCACTCACTGGGCGATACCATCTCTGGGCTATAACAAACTTGATCCCAGCCCAAAGGAACGTTTTAAACTGAACATTACAATAGTCTCAGTTGTGCAAATTGTTTGTTTACTTGTAATAAAAATCTCCAGCATTCTATAAGAAAATTCCTTGAAATCATTTGCTCTTGTTTACCTTTTACTTTTCATCGAATAACCAATACTTATTATACCCTCATCTCATCTCTCATTTCAGCCAAATGAGCCGGGCTTCGTGCTGCTGGGCGATCTATCCGTGGAGACGTCGACGGATATGGACTTTGACGAGTACTCCCTGTGTCGGCCGCCATCGCCGTGCGATGTGGAGTTTGAGAATGCCAACATTGTGATTGACGGCAAGTCCAGCATACGCCAGAAACCCAAAGAGTCAACGGTATGTATAAAAGAGCGAATGTATTGCGTTAAGGAACTGGGTAGACTTGAAGGATCGTGTGCAGTTTGAGGATTTAGAAAAGGAATCCATCGATTCCTGGTAAAATACGTATAGTGAGTCAGGTGTGTCGTTATTTTGTTTCTTGTTTGCCACCGAAAGATAGCATTGGTTCTTTTTCCAATTCTATTTGGCCAGGATAAGATAAGATTAGTTGGCCCATGGAGCGCATTGATACGTTCCCAAGAGGGAAGCGTATTCGAATTCCGGCACACTGCTCTGACCACTCAATGGGAGCCCAAATGGGAATCAATGGCGGCGATAAGGGAATAGGCACGGGACGGCGGAGACTAGGGGTTAGACAGTGTATTTATGCTGGCCTTATATAATAACATTTATCGACGGTGTGTCGCCTGTCGCCTGTCGCAGGGACTATTAATCAAACTGCATTAGGTTTTCTTGGACTCCGCCCCATTAGTTATTTATTTATTTATTTATTTAGTTATTCCTGGCTGTGAATCCGAATCCACAGCGGGTGCATTCCATCAGTGTGACTGATACGGGGGGATACCTGATACCTGCTGATACCTCCTGATACAACAATGCCTCTCTTGTCTTGCAGCAGCAACACCAGAGCGGCCTTTATTATTTCAGCCATTTCCAAATCAATTCAATCGAATCGAATTGCGTCGGCGGCGGCGGTCTGTTTGGGGTTTGTTTAGTGAGCGATAGGGACTGGGGGGTTGTATGAGGGTTGACTCACTGATACCGCCTCGATAAGGCATCGCCGTCGATGAGTAACTCCCGCCGACTCCCGACAGAACATAACAATTTGTTGCCAATTACCCCAATGTCGCGGATAATCGAGACCTTCAAAAGGCCACACATAAAGTCATCTGATGCTCGTTAAAAAAAGAGCGAAGCAGAAACACCCAATACATAATTCATGGGAACAAACAACAAGCAAACAGCCAAAGAGTTGGACATTTGATGTATTTTAAAAACAAAAGGAGCTTCAACGCTTTCGTTTAACCTTGAAATTGATTATTTTATGTTTTTGCGAGACCGCTAAATGTAAATATTTAACGAGGGGGCTTATGTAAATTCAAATCTAGAGTTGGTTAACCGAAATAAACACGTTGCACAAAAAAAGTCCCAAGAAATGCTTGTATTATCTGTTTGAGGGTTAGATTCCAATATCCAAATATTTATTGCTGAAAAAGTGCAATGGCGACGCATTAGAAATATTGCAGCTCTTATCAGAATGTCAGCGAGTCATGCCCTCAAAAGGAAACCACTATAGTTATGAGTTGTGAGTGGGAAAAGTGGGGGAAAAACAAGCTAATATTAGACACAGATCTGTTCCAAGTAAGGAGAAAACTAAACAGAATAGAGGGTTAACCATATAAAGCCAAAATTTGTTAGATTTCCGGTTTGAACCGCTGATTTCCGGTTTTTATACTAACAAAAGTGTTTTGGGGGTTAAATAGCGCCTGATTTGTATGGGAAATTATAGAATAATAATTGAAACCGACTGACCGAGGGAAGAAGGGATATTCAAGACCCATATATGTAGTTTGTAATTTAAGAACCAAACACTCTGATCAGATTCCCATTTTGCTCTTTGCTTCGTTCCCACACACAACAACAGTTCCGCGTGCAGTTCAACGACACGCTGACGTCGACGTTTGAATATCCCTCCGAGGCATCGATGACCATCGACGATCCGCCGTATGCCGATCCATTCGGCCATGTGAGCAACCATCACAAGATGCTCATCGCCGAGCAGATGTTGCAGCAGCAGCTGGACCTCGAGCAGATACGCCAGCTGGACCAGCAGCTTCACCCGCACCAGCAGCACCAGCAGCAGCAGCACCATCATGTGACTGTGGACGAGATCATTGAGCTGCCCACGTCGACGGCGGTGCCTGGACATGGACATGGACATGGACTCGGGCACGGACACGGACACAGGGCGGGGGCAACGGCGCCGGGGGGCGGAACGATGCTGGGGAATTTACCGTTGGGTAAGTAAGATCGGTTCCACAGAAACCCAGAAACTCAGAATCAGAAACAGAATCCATCCAAGTGTGTGGCATGCAGCGAATGGAATGGCTTTTATTCTCTCTCTCTCTCTCTCACTCTCTCTGTCACTCTGTATCTGTATCTATCTCTGTCTCTGTCACTACTCTGTCTGTGCCTGTCTGTGCCTGTCTCTTTCTGTCCACCTGATTGCCTGCCTCTATCTGTCTCTGTCTCCGTCACAGTCTCTGTGTCCACTTTGCCTGGTCCTTAATCTTGATTTACCACTCACCTTTAACCATTTACCAGCTGTGCTCTTAAGTTCCAAGTTTACCATCATTGAACCCCACTCATCCATCCCTCATCGCGACGCTCTCTCCCGACGAGTTCTCTTTGTTTTTTTGTTATTTGTTTCGTTGAAGTTAACACTTTTGTTTGCTGTTTTTGTTTGATTTCGGGGACTCCAAATAAGCAACAAAGATCAGCGCTCTAATTGGAGGTTCTAGAGGAACAACACTTGTGTAGCAAGAAGGAAGTTTATAAGGACAAATGTGTCATTGTTAGGAACCATTTTAGAGAAGCAAACAAATAAGAACTTGACCATGAAATAGTCCGGTTATCTGCACAAGAGAGGACGTCGAGGTAAACACTAACTAAATATCGAAATCAAGAGATTTATGGGCAGATACACGCTTAACCCGAATAATGTACGAACTAAGGGGTAACCTGAGTAAAACCCGAGTTAGGGAGGAGCAATGCGTCCCCATCTCACTTCCCCCTGTGAAATCGGAGACCCTCTGCTGTTACCTTGAGATTCCAAAGAATCAAAATCCAACTCCGAATCGAATCCGAACCAAACTCTCAGTCAGATATTGTATTTAGTATAACGAACAAGGTCTCTGCACTTTACAGATGCCGCTGCTAGGGCCACAGACAAACACCCTGCTGCCGCTTTCGTGTCCGTAACTGTCTCTAAATCCGCTCTGATTTCCGCTCCAGCCTCCGCTTCAGTCTCAGTTCCCAAATGTAGCGCCAGGACACAGCCTGGGGCCATCAACGGCTGCTGTCCTTCGTGGCCGAAGCTCCGTGGCGTCCTGGGCGCTCAGCTTCGCCGGCTAACCGGGCTGACGAGGCTCATCAGGTGGGTGCAGCCTTCAGCTAGGCAGATCCACCTAGATCCAAACCACCTCCTCCTCCGCTCTTCTACTTTATATATATGTACATATATACGCTCTCGAACTGAAGCCCAACCCGCCCCCCTATAGCCAAGCTAATACCGAATTCCGAACCACTACTGGGTCACGATACGGCTGAAAGGCTTTCAATTTCGCCTCACGCATATTTTTGCAGATTACCCAAGTTTAGGGAGGGGTATTATCTTGCAACAGTCGCCACAGCCACAGCTGCAGCCGCAGAAACAGCAGCCAGAACCTGCAGCAGCAACAGCAACAGCAGCAGCACAACCAACGCTACCAACACCAACACCATTACCAGAGGGTTTGGAAGCCGCTGCCCCAATCGAACCCACAACCCACGCCCACCAGCGCCCCCAGCTCCCGGCGAAGCCACAGCCGCAGGGTCTGCGTAGGGCCAGGCCATCGGTGCTGCTGAAGCCGCAGTACGCCTGCTTCCTGCAACATGATGCAGCCGCAGCACCCAAATCCTCGCCAGCTCCGCGCAAGGCAGCATCCTTTACGTTGGGCAATCGCAGCAATCCCAGCAATCATCAGCAGCACCATCGCCAGCCGAAGCCAGCCGAGCTCCTTCAGACGCAGAGTAAATATGAAACACCCGCAAGGAGGAGTCGCGGCAGTAGTAGTAGTGGCGAGAGTGGCCAGCTCCGGGCTCCGGCCACAGATCTCCAGCAGCTACAGCAGCTACAGCCGCATCTGCAGCGACGTCGTCGGCCAAGTCTGCCGTCGTCGCTGGCTTTGCCCAATGCCAGCACCGCCCTACTCCAGACACGCATTCCAGGCACCACGCTCTACTATGTCTGATGGCCTGATGGGCTCTAGACTCCGTATCGCCACCGATCCACGATCCACGAATCCCTGCAGCCAGCGAAACGTAGGCATTGTCCAAGCTTTACTATATGTTTAAAAACTATAACTATAGGCTATAGTATCTCACCCATCATTCCCCGGAAACAGTCCCCCTGGATATACCTCTCTTGGTGACCCCGACTCCGCTCTGCTCCCAAAAACAAAA
>JAEIHY010013545.1:0-15084 GCA_018904565.1 Drosophila tsacasi | reverse complement strand
CGTCACCTGCCGTGTTGACCAAATTAAGGCCGCAAGTGGCTGACTGACCAAAAATGATTGATTTAATGACGCTATCATTGACACTCAAGTCAGGGACCGCTCCCCGCTTGGATTTCGATCAACTTTGAGGATTGGAGGGGCAAATGGATTTGGTTTAATTAAAAAGAAACATATTTTGTTGATTATTTAGGAAAACTTATTAAAATTGTAAATAGATTTTGTATATATTTTGTATCATGTAAGAAGTAAATATGTAATTTTCCTTGGCCCTATTGATTTGCTTATGCTATAATCTTACCAAATTATTATCATGTCTAAAAAATCCACTAATTAAGTACCGAAAACGAAACAATAAAGGCAACAATTATGATATACAATTATTAATAGTTATGTGTTTTTTAGAGATAATGCATTTATGTATATATTCTGATAACAAGTTCAGTTTACCGCCCGTATAAAAAATTGTATAACAAACAATGTGTTGAGCTGGACAATAAAATATCAATTCAGCGTTTCACATAAAATAAAAAATTACTCTGACAATAAAAGTACTGAAGATGTGATTAAGTTTTTAATTAAATTATAATTAAAATTTTTTGTATTAAATTGCTTTTCCCTTTTGGGCCCTAATCCCCTCATTCCCTTGGCTATAACCTTTTTGGATAGCCCAGTCGCGTGTGAAAAGTTAATTGAACAAGTGAGCAAACAACAAAAGGAGTGGCTACAGTTTTTTATGGTTTACTTTCAATAAACCTATTTAATATTATCAGTGCGCTTTAGTTCATGTTTAGCAATTATAAATTTATATTAATAAAAATATTCACTGCAGTTTAGAAGAAAAAAACCATCAATAAAGTGCGCTTTCAAATATTTAAATCAAATTAATGCATTGCTGAGGTTCATGAAAGTCTAAAACTAAATCTGATATTACTGCTGTTAAAATGTGTAAAATGTACATAAGAGTGTACATTATAAATATTGCGTACATGTTTCTATAAATTATTTAAATGGTTTGAATCACTAATTAAACTCAATAACATAGAAACAAAAATAAATTCAATTGATAAATTACATTGGCTTGGAGAGGGAAACCCAGAGGATTGCAATCCCTAATGCTATGGGGGCACAGTGGAAACCACATCAAGTGGAAATAACAATTTGTTCATACGTTTGTTAATTTAATTTTCCTGGGTCCCTTTGCTTTTATTTTATTTAATTATTTATTGATTTTTACATGGCTTAAATGATGGTCTAATTTAAATCGTGTGTAAATGTATATGCTTTTATTTTATTATTTTGTTTTCATACTCTATATTTAAGTATATACATTTTTAATTAAAATATAAAAGCAGATTAACTTTTACCTTTTTCTCTAAAAACATTGATTTATTATTCACAGAAACAAAGTGTTAAGCAATTTTTCATTAAAATTCTTTATTTTCATTTCATATATATCATGGAATTTTTAACGTGAAGAATTTAGTTATTACGAAAAATAGCAGAAATGCATACAAACAAGTATAAATTTTCCATGGAAAGAAAAGCGGTAATAGTGAAAAACGAAGTTCGTATAAAAAGCAGTTAATAATTTGAATGGCAAAAGGGGGTCTGGGGGTCTGGGTCTGAGCGTGGCGAAACTGCGATAAAAAGGCTCAAAAATAAATAAACGCAAATGGACAAACACACATACTTATATGCAGCCGTATAAACACACACAGACACCCAGCGAATTTGGCATTAAAACCATAAAAACCAAAGAACACAAATTTCCAGCAATTAAAAATTCAATGTTTGCCATTTTTTACCGCATCCATTTATACGTACATATATATACATATATATATATGCATATATATGCACATATTTTGCATTCGCCTCTTATTTGCATACAATTTTCACGGAGTTTGCTTTATACTTGGTTTATTATTTTTCGTCCGCGATTTTTCTTCCACTTTTATTGATATTATAAATTATGGGTGGTGCGAATTATGAAAAATCCTTTTACCCGCACATTCGCTTTATCCGGAGTCCAATTTTTATGTTTACGATTATATTAGCAAGACTATGGCGGAGTGATTTTATGCTATTTTTAATCGCTGTTGATATTTAAAAATCCATTTTCAGTAGAATTTTATACAGGAGATAAATGAAGTGAAAAATGTATGCATGAAATGAAGTGAAATTATGAAATTTGGCGAACAAATGTGAGTCAGCGAAGTCGTACTTGGGAATTTTAGGTGTGTCTTTGCAGAAACATTTACTTTTGAGGGCTTGTTTTGATATTTTAAATTCTTAATATATGTATAGGTAGCATTTAGTATAGGTTAGCTAACTGGAATTATAAGTTCCTTAAAAACAATATTTATAAAAAGAAACCTTTATAAACCTTTCGCTTATATATTAAATAAAATGAACTTCAAAAATATACTCCTTGAATTTATTCAAGCTTGCAAATGAGCAATGCAAAAGGATGTAGACCTTTTTGCGAAATGAAAAACAACGTCGATTATTTGCCACAAGCATCATTAACAGTGAACATACACAAAAACAAGGGCCTAACCCCCGAAAAAATATATATTCCCTTAATGCAGTACCCTCATTTGCATGACGAGCGTAGAGTGAAACAACCCCCAAGAAGGATGAAAATTTGGGTTTGGGTTCGGGTTCTCTACGGTTAAAGTGCACTCAACGCTGAAAGTTGCGACAGCTGCAAATTGAACTTTTTTGGAATCGTTGCAGGGAATTTTCTTTGCCATCGTTGCCTTTTCTTTTTTTTATTTTGTGTTGGTTAGCCTGGGGCAGCGCCACCGCATTTAACCCATGAGCGTCCGTTGCCTGCGCTTGGTAATTTGAGCATAATTGGGTTAAGGCTGAGAGGCAAAGCGCCAAGATGGAAAATTGTGTGCATAAATAAAATATGAGGATGGGGGCGAGAGAATTGAGCTTCATTTGGTCTATTTCATCTCAATTAAAATTGAAATTCAAATTTAAATTGAAAATGTAAATTCAGTCTTTGGGCCGCCTGCCGAAAATCCTGCACCGGCTTGTGGTAGTTTTTCCTTCTTGCCTGCTCATCTAATGGGGGCACAATTTGTTGAGCAAAAGTTATAAAATTAACACTTAAATGCTTCCAGATGTGAGCCTTTCCTCCCGCTCTTCCGGTGTGTATTTTGGTTTGGATGTGACACATGTTGTGCCAATGTACGGACCATTAGGGTCGCCAAATGTTGTCCTGGCAAAATCTAATAACAATAAATTGTTCTTTGCCAATTGGCCAAGAACAACACAGGCTTAAAGGTCTTCAGACTTACTGTTTATTTAATCGAATCAATCAGTGTGAGGTAGAATTTTTAAAGATATTTTGTATATATTTTAATAAGAAGGTAATAAATAACATCAAATTATATTTAACTACTTAGGAAGCTGAGAAATATTTGTATTTTTTAGAAATCTTCATCCGTATTTTGTTATCAAAAGTTTTATTAGTAAATAATATTACTTTATGATTTTTAAGGCGAAAATTATAAGGAAAATCGATTTTTATTGAAGGACCAATTAAAAATAGGAATATTAATTTCTAAAAAGAGAAACTATTAGGTCACCTTAAAAAACTGTATACAAAGTCCCACAAAATTTTGGGACTAGCTACTTAAAAAAGAAAAGAAAAAGTATAGAAAAAGGAGTCAAGTCATGAAAGGTAGGGGTTAAAAAAATCAGAAAAGTAGAAGGAAAGCCAAAGGAAAAGGACGACAAGCCCCAGCAAATGGGAAACTTTTCTTTTAAAAAGTTACGTACACTGGATGACACTTCTGCGTTGAAGGGGTTGATGAACGAGGGGGAGGTGGACAAGGGGACAGGCGGACAGTGGAAGTGGAAGTCTTGGCCAGATGTTGCCAGGAAAACATTAAAAGTGCAACGGCGGCGAAAACTTATTTACTTTTTCACATTTCGCAGCACTTGACTGCCCCGGATGCGGCTTTTCAATTTCAACCCCCAAAAACGCCTTATTCTGTCACTTACCCGACCCTGCCAGTTATTGCATTCCTCGTAGTATCAGTCTAGAAAGTCGCTACACAGAAAGAAAAATAACTGTTAAATATATACCACAATATATGAACAATTAAATCAGCATCTTAATTAGTTTCTATTGATTTATTTTACTTTTTTGGAGTTGATTTGACTTTTATATTTTTGAATACTATAAGCAAGTCTTTATTTTCTTCTATAGTTTAAAGTACCTAAAAGGACCTACATTTTCTGTGCCTGGCTGGGGTCAGTGTATTGGTGAGTTGTATCTGCTTGACAAGTTTGAAATTTCAATTAAATTCATTTGAACTGCGGCCAGACTTCTTGGGTCCGGACCCTGGTAATGAGCGGGGGCGGACCACCGTTAATGGCATCTTAGTTGATGCAACGAACGTTTGCTGTGTGTCTGTGTGTGTTGGTTGTTGTCAATGTTCTCTGTTGTGAAGTTTTGGGGGGCCAAAAGGTGACGCAGACCGCTGACAGTCAATTTTCCACAGTGGTTCAAAAAGAGGTGAGAGATGAGGAAATTAAAAGAGTGACCATGTTTTTATATTTTTCCCATTTGCAGAGCTAAAAACTAAAAACAAACTTGATATATTCTTAACTTAGTATTTTTTCGAACTGCTGGATAAACCTCCTTTCTTTTGGCTTAATGTGACATGTCTGGATCTACTAGGTTTTTGATGCTAATCAATAATAAGTCAATCCAAAACCTTTCTTCGATGCAAAAACATTTAAAGGTACTTACTAACTGTACACAGAAAAATTACATTATTTTGATGTTAGGTAGGTTTTCATAAACTTTCCCAATTTCAACAGTCTTGCCACTATTTATAACCACTGTGCTCGTACTATTACTCCTATCATTGCAACATTCGGGACTTAATGGAAACGAGGACGGGGTCAGGCAACGTTGACAGCTCCGCTGGCCTTTGGTGGGAGAAAACGGTGGCGATACTGGACAACGGCAAAGGAATGGCAGGACTGAAGACTATGGGAGGGTCATAGCTGTGGCACATACCATGGCGGTGGTCCACTACTGGTCAAGTGCAGTCCGCTGTGGCTGTTGCATCTGTCTCTCTTCAGGCCAGGATTGTTCTCCAGATCAGGGGGAGGAGGGGGCCAAGCAAATTGTGCCGCCGTCGTTGTCGCCGGCCAAACGGAAAATGTCTTCATCTTCATCAATCAAAGCCCTGGCATCTGACACTCGAGTCACTCATGCAGTCACTCAGCTCAATTCAATTCCCAGAGACAATGCGAGGTCTCTTCGCCGAACTGCTCTCAGTGGGTTGTCGTCTTGTTGCTAAATTTCAATTGCAAGTGCAACAACTAAGTGCATCAAGTCAACTTTCCAGCCACACAAATGAAATTTCCTCAGCAGCAGTAGCAGTAGTAGTAGTAATAGCAGTAGTAGTTCGTAGTCATCATCAGTCAAATTGTTTTCACTCATTTCGTCTCGTTGGAGTCAAGGAAAGTTTATAAAAAATAAAACCTAGAAAAAACATATATATTACAAACTAAAATATATAGTGGCCAGGATAACCAATTTACCATTTAAATGTAGAAAAAGAAAAGGCAAAACTGCAAGGGAAAATGAATTCTTTATTCCTTTTTCATGTAACCAGAGTCGATGATTGAAAAAATAGTAAAGCAAGAATGAAAAAGTCCCCTTTCATTGACTATAAATGGAGCTTAAGAAAGAATAATTAATAGAAAAAGGAATATATCTATTTTTGTACTTAATTGTTTTGGCAAATTTAAATTCCTTTTATCCTCTATAGTGCTGTGCTCCTCCCTCCTTTTGCCCCAAAAGTTTCCCTGGCTTTTGGTTATGTCATCAGCTGACAATGTGTGGTTGATGCCACACCCCCTCCTACACCGCTGGCTTTATCTCCTGCTGCTGCAGCTCGGCATGGTGCCGCCTGTAATATATGTATTATTCGGGAGTGTGTGTGTCCGACCACCGGCCACATTTCCGTCGAGAGATATACCCCCATATCTTCCCCACGACAGCTGGCTGTCATTTGGCCTGGGTCTCGAGCTGCTGCTTAATTATTACAGCATAAATTATCGGCATCTTGAGAGGCTGCTGCTGCCAGAAGAGCGCTGAGTATGATTCACTCACTTAATGTAGCCCAAAGTCTCGATTTGCATACTAAGAGGCTTTTGTCGGTGGTCAGCCTTCCCCCAGCTCCTCGAAGAAACCCCTTCTTCTGCGTCTTCGACTCCTTCACCAGATAACACTCGCTTACACGAGAGCACATAATTCTTGGCTTTGTTTGTCGGAATTTATTGAAATTGATTTCGTTCACCTTCCCGCGTCTCCGTTTTTTTTTTTTCATTTTTATCGACACTGCGAGTGGCTCTGGGACATTACATTCGATCATTTAGAGGCAGAGGCGGCACATTCGATTTTTGTGTTTTTCCTTTTTGTCCTTTTTTTCCACGTGATTTATTGATTTCCCTTTATTGTTGTTGGCGTATCGCTAATGGTGCAGGGTTGAGTTGGGTTTTAGGATGGTGGGTTGGAAAAACAGCATACAAATCGGCAGATTTGGATGGGTTTCTTGGTGGTTTCTGGTGGAATGTGTTTTTTTTTTAATTTTTATAAAAATATATTTAATATATTAAAATTATAATTAAATTGTATATGTTTATTTCAAATATTTATAAATCCTATAGCTGTAAAATCGATCACGAAATTACTACGGTTTAAAATCAATTAAAGAAAGTGTCTAAAAGTATGCAATAAAATGTTAGAGGTACCAAATTATTTTTTGTTGTTTAAATTTTTATTAATAGATTAGTGTTCTGTTTCCTGCGATTATCTTTCTGTTACCTAATATTGGGAACTTATTAAAATCAGTATAAATTAATTTTTGTTTACTAAATAACACTTTGTAGCCTAGTTTTGGGCACATTTTAAAAAGATTTTAAAACCTAGAGATTACAATCTAAACGAATATAACCCAAAAATATCTTAAACCAAAAATCTCTAAAGATTTCTATACCTTTTGCCGTTTTCAACTAAATTAATTCATATTTTTCAATAAACTTCCTATTATTTTATTGCCAATTGAAGGACAACCACTGTACTATCTATGGTTTTTGTTGCGTGGTTTCGATTCGGTTTGGCTTAGTTCGATTGGCTTTGGTTTTGGTTGAGGGAGAGGGTGTCGTCTTTCACTTTGATGGCTTGACAACGACGACGACGACGGGAAGAGTGTTTGGCGGCACATTTGCCTTGGCCTGTCACTCGGGATGAATATGCCGTGGGAATTCGTAATTTCGTATGCGAGTTGTGTGCGACAAGAGGCGAGGCTTTGTGATGGGTTTTCCTTCCTTCGCTTTTCTTTTTCCATCTTGGCGTTCATCCCATATCCTAAGTAAATATGATGGGTAATTTCTTTTTAAAGGTTCTGCGTGAGCCATTAGGGAAATTGCAATATCAGGCTCGACTTGATGCGCTTCACAGTTCCCGAAAAAATAAAATTTATTCATTCCTGTGTGTACACACTTGTTCTCACTGGCTTTAGTGTTATTTAATTTAATTTAGCAACCTTTTCTCTCTCTTTGCAGGTAAATATTTTGATGACAATACAAAAGGGGCCTGAATGAAGGTATTTTTAGGATACCTTGAAATAATGGTAAATGATTGAAATATACATTTTAAAATGAATTTTGTTGTTTAAGGAATATATAATATAAATAATATATTACCCAATATTTTCATTAGTTTTATTATTAAACATAATTGAAAGTAGTTTTTACTTTACGTAATCTCATCAATTCCTAATGTGACTTGAAATTTATTTGCATTTTCTCATGACACACGACGATTTTGAAAGATTCCAATTTTTGTTGGCTGTCTGACGATAATCAGAATTTTTGATTGGGCTTCAAGACAGGGACAGGGACAAGGACAAGAACTTGTGCGGAGGTGCAAACAAAAACTCAAACATTCAAGAAATGACAACAGAAAATTTCCCCGAATCCCAAACCCCAACCTCCCACTTATTTCGCAGTCAGATTTTTGCAAAAACAAAAGCGAAAAAAATTCCCATGGCACGCGCTGGCGACACTTTCAAGGAGCAAACATTTTTCCAAGGCGGGTGCTTTGCCTGTTTGCGTAGGGGGCGGCGTAGAGGATCGGGGAGGGGGAGAGGAAAAGCCAAGGGCGCGCGCTTCTTGCATGTTGTGAATTTTTCTCCTTTTTGTGTGTTTGGACCCCAAATAGGGGAATGGCGAAGGGTGCAAGGACATGGCCATGCCACAAGGAGGGTAGTAAAAGCGTGTACCGTTATACAAACATTACATAAAAATATTAAATTTATGGTGCAATAAAAAAACACACAGTGTTAACAAAAGGGGGGCATAGAGGGGCAAAGGAAATAGAAAAGGGAGAGAGGGAGAGAGAGATAGAGAGAAGGAGGGAAAATGCGAGAGCGAGGCATGCGTGTGTGCGTGCCAGGAACGCCTTGAAATTGGACAGCCCGAAAAGGAATTAACAACACAACAGGAAAATGGTCTAGAAAAGGACGATGGACTAGTGGTAAGGGATTTTGTTACTATTTTTGGTGATATTCGATAAACCTAAGCTTTAATAAATATTTATAGAATTTTAGGGATCTTAAAATGTTATTTATTTATTATTTAATAATAAATTCATTATCAAGGAGTAATTTTTATATTATTTTCTATTTTTCATTTAAATAATCACATGTTTGAATATATTTTTCACATTTATGAGGTGTTATCTTTATAAGTTTTGTAAATATTTATAAAAATACGTATTAAAAACTTATAAAACCCATAAATATGCTAAACATAATATGTATTAGAATATTATTTATTATTTTTTCATTGCATTAATAATATTATGGTTTCTTACATAATACTTAAAGTTCACATTATAATAAATGCTACAACAGAACATCAAGAAATTTGTAAATGAAAAGAAATTGAAGAGTAGATTCCAAAATATTTATAGTTGGTATTGAGTTATTTTAAGTAAATTGTAATATAAACAAAAAATAGTTATAGATCTTCGGTTTGTTTAAAATTATTTGACAATGATACCCAACATCTTTTTAATTTATAACAGCTCCTAATTAAAAATTAAAGGTCCATAAATTACCTGTTTCATTAGGATGCACTGTTTGAATATTTACAATTAAAAATATTGGTGTTAAACAAAAAGACCAAAGCAAGGGTTTAAATGAACATTCCCAATGAGGCAGTGACCAGACCAACCGGACTGGGACAACCGGTTGCCGTAAACGATTATGACAAGCACACCAACCAACCAACCCCTGGAAATGATCTTTAGAGCGTAAAATGAAAAAGGAAAACTTCTATCGATGTCAACTGTTTGCAAAGCCCTCGAGTCAAACGAGATTAAAGGGATGCAGGATACAACCGGGCAAGGGTGGTGGTAAGCCAGGCCAGCCAAGTGGTGAGCTGTGGAGGCAATCGGCGGTGTCACGTACCTCTCAAACCTTTTGGGTCTTATTTATTTCCACTCGCACTCGCTCTCGCCTTCTATTTTGCCGTCTGTCGGCTTACTTTGACTTTTGACAGCCCCCGAAAAAAGTTGTGGAAATTCATGTTGATGTTGCTTCTCGCCGTCGAGTTTTTCGATTGCGACAGGATCTGTTAGCCAGGAAGCCGGCAAGGCACAGGCAGGCAGGAATATTTGCCATAATATGAGCACGTGCCATCATCTGCGGCGTTATCATCCTTTTGAGTGATGTCCTTTCGATTGGTTGGGAAAGTATGTCCCCTTTTATTTATTTTCACTACTCATATCGAGGTCAGTGGATCTTGTGAAAATATAATGAGTTTTTAAGGTAGAGAGAGTATTTTTGAGTTTGGTCTTTTGTTTTATTGAAGTAGGAAAAAAAGTCGGGGAAAATATTACTTAAAGTATTGTAAATTGTTATAAGAACTTTTGGATAACTAGTTTCTAAGTCTATTAATTTATATTACATAAAACAACATACTATTTTCATGTTAAAACTTATAAGTTGTTGCTCAAAATGTAGCAATTTTTGATTGAATTCTTACTTGGGAAGTTTAAGGAGCTACTCCGACTACAAATATTTGTTTAGTGTTAGTAACTTTAATAAATTGTTTTCTTTTCCTTAATTTCTATTTATTTTTAAAGTGTCAAAATTTCCTTTGTAGTATTCCTTCATCAACGTTTTTCAAATAACCTTGAAATTTGATTCGTCCTACAACAATCACACCCCTTTGCCTCTTTCGCTCCACCTCCGGTGGTTCCATCCCTTGGGAAAATGTGGATTCCGCATTCAGCGTTGCATCCACCATCCATCAATTTGCATTTTCCCCCCTCAATTGTCGCTGGGGCGGGTCTCTGTTTTGTGGCGGCAACGCCAACCCCGCGCTTTTTGGTGGCATGAGTTGCCAATTTGCATTCCACATATAATGAACGAAACAACACAACTATTATGCAATCTCATGGTGGAGTTTTTGGGGTTGAAAGTTAGTAAATAATCCCAAGCACGCGACGACGACTCGCACAATAATTCGCATTCAAAATCTCGTAAATCAATTTTTTTTGTTCTCCCTACATTCTAATTATGTGATTAAGTGATTTATGAGTTTTTCTCCCGTCGACATGGGGCGCCAGAAGGCGAAGAAGGAGGGACAGTTCGTGCAACCTCCAAAAGAAGGAAAATAAGGAAATAAAATATATATCCACGACCTCTTTTCGGATTCCATTGACCCTGCTCAACATTTTCGCTCCTGCCCGTTTTTATTAGTTGTTTGTTGCTGTTTGAACTCTTGAAGAGCGAAATAAAAATTTATGGTTGCAGTTGGAAGCAAACCAAAAAAAAGTAAGGAGAGTAACAAAATGTGTCCGTGACATTTATGATGTGACACTCTGTTTACCTAACTCACCCTCACCTAGTTACGCCCCTGTCCGGGTCGTTATGAAAATTGTTTACTTTCTGAAGGCGGCTTCTTTTATTATTTAATTTGTATGTGTTCAACTTAGTTTCCTTTTTGAATTCTTAACTTTTTAGTGTCTTTTGCTCTTAAAGTTATGGACTTTATTGCCCTAAATTGATAACCACCATTGGCTGCCCACAAAATGTTTCCTCAATGTGATTTTTCCCGCTCACAATTGATTGAGCAGATCGTAAATACATTTAGTATGCTTCTTGAATTTTCAAGTACTTCTTCCTTATGGTTTCCTCCTCCTTCCTTTCCAGGTGAAGTAACTCACTAATTTGTGGCAAACATAAAAATGATGTAGGTTCAAATCTGGTTCAAAAATCTCCTCACAAAAAATAGAGTTTAGTTTGAAGAACTCCATTAATATTTTATGGCTGGCGTCTCCACTTGATACACTTGATAAGGTCGGCGGAGACCTAACTATATAAACGGCCCTGATTGATTGTGTTTTTCTGGTTATTGTTAATGGTTAACTTTTCAGCGCTTTGTAAATGTCAACAACGGACGACGGCCTGGGAGTCAGCATAATTTTTCAGTCACGTTTCGTTTTAGGGAAGACTTGCGTGGGTTGATCTTTTTATGGGGTTTTTTGTAAAGAATATTTTATGGGTTTCATAATAGTTTTCTTTCTTTTGATTTTTTTTTGACAAATTGAAGCAGTAAATACTTTGTTTAGAAGACTGAGGTGACTTAAAGCTTAAATTTATATTTAAAACGAATTTCATTTAAAGAATTATAGAAAATAATTGCTAATATTATTCTCTACTTCAAAATTCTTCTTCAAAGTATTGGTTTATATCACCCCTTAAATCCTGTGATGTATATCACCCCCTTATGACTTTGGGGGATTACAATTCTCAGCTTCATTGTTTATGACCGAGTTTAAGCGGAAAGTAAACAAAGCTGCCGAAAAAGCCCAAGTCAAATTGTCCGTCACTGGCCATACGCAAAAATTTCGGGGGATTATCAAATGCAAAAGAGCTGAGAGCCGAGTGAGCCCGAGAGCGTTGTATTTCCCTCTACTTGAAGCCCATAAATCATGGAATCAAAGTGCCACATTTTTGACTGGGTTTTCGTTGGTGGTTGCGGGGGAATGCGTTAAGCCCTTTGGCCGGGCTCTAACACGTACTAAATGCTTGTCAACATGGAGCGGGGGAAGATGCGTGTGGTGCGGGGAGGGAATGTGACAGTGCGCAGACGTGACGTGGAAAATATTTATGGGAAAATATTTGTACAACAATTTCTTACACAGACATGCTCAGAAACGGAAAGGGAAATAGAAATGTGAATTGATTATCCAAAAGGAGAATTTCCAAAGTCAATATTATGAAAGGTAAGGATTTGTAAGGATATATGTAAGGATTTACTTCCTGCTGATTCGATAATGAAAAAGTAAAAAAAACTATAAAATTCTTGTCTCGATTTAATAATACAAATTTAATATTATTAATTTAATTTTTAGTTCAAATTATTCGACTTGAATTTGTATCAACTCATTATGCAATTCAAAATGATAATTTTATGCTTCTAACTCTAGAGTTCCTTCATTATTTTTCTCCCTAGAAAAATGCAATGAATTTTCTAGACTTCTTTACTTTATTAAATCTGCATTTTCACAGCTTCCAGTTTATTAGAAATTCCGGTATGCCAACACAATAAATATTGCTCATAAAATGAAGCACCTCTTGGCCACTTAAACTGAACAACTTTTGCTTATCCTCGATTCGGTTTATCAGCAAATTTCAAATTGGTTTCCATGCTTCGAGCTTTGAATAAAATTCGAAGGACTCCTTTCGTGGGGTAAAGTTTTCTTTATTTATTTTTTTTGTTGACTGCGAGAGCATCAATTTGCATGTTTGAAAAGTGTGAACTGCAGAGGAAAATTAATAATGAATCGACTGGTGGAATCAGCAACGAACTTATAACAAGCTAAAAAACAAACAAACCAGCAAATATGAGCAGGAAATTCATAGTACAAGAAAGTGCTGCTGCTGCTGCTGATGCACAAAGTATTGCCCCAAAAATAGACAGATTGGAAGGGACGAAAAGTTGCAAAAACTTGAGCCACCACAATAGAATGAAATTCAAGTGGCTCGCTCGGGCAACATTAACTGAACGCTGGAGAGCCAACAATGAGAGCTGGCAACAAGAAAAGTACAACAATAAATAGCATTATGCTAATCCAGGCCAAACAGAATGCGGCAAAAGTAAAGAAAAGCTTTTTGGGAGCTCCTATCCCCCGTTTTCTCCCGTTTCTCACAAAAAAAAAAAAATAAAATAAAACGAACGAAGAAAGCACCAGCTGCCAGGAAGGAAACCCCGGAATCGGAATAATAATTACGAGGGAAAACAGAGGCAACAGCGTCTCAGTCTCCTCCCCAGTGCCAACTAACTAACTAGTATTTACTAAAAAATAAGTCACAGGACAACAACCACAGTGCCAGCAGCCCAAAAATGTTGCTGCTGGCTTTCAAGTCGAGGCGAAAAAATTCCGAGAACGTGACAACGCATAAGAAATAAGCATAAATCCTCTCATAGCACTCTGAACTGGAGCTTTTTCCAGCAGGACGATAAACTACCAGCTCGAAATGAGCTTTGCATTCTACAGAGCAAATATATATTAGCAGATGAGATGGGCTAAGGATAAGATAATGCTAATTAGACATGACTTTTGCAAGGGAAATTAGAAGTAAATACAAGCTAAAGGTTCCGGGATTATGCAGACAAAAACAATAAATATTTCTGACTAAAAATATTATCGTTCCGTTTGAGTTCTGTTGACTGAAAATCTATCTCAATTTTTAATTTGTTAAGATTTTTTTATGGCAGAGTTTTGGCTAAAAATAAATGATAATAAATAAAATAAAATAAATCATAAATAAAAATTGTCTTCTATTAATTCCCCCTAAGAATCGTTGTAAACTTTTAAAAAATGGTTAACATACATTATCATTTTCCACGCAACATTTCAAAATGCATTTTAAATATTTGAGTGTCATAAATTCCAATTATTTGGGATAAAAAAAATCGTAGAGATTTACCCAACAAGAAAACCTAAGAAAAAATGGCATATTTCATGGTTAAGCCTTACGCAGCAAAACCAAAACAGAACCGGAGATAGATACTACGTACATACACGCAACATGTTAAATTGTCATAAGCCTTAAAAATTCCATTATGATTATTTACTCTAGTACCCAGAGCCCGCCGCCCACAGAAAATGAACATAAAACACAAGGAAACAAAAACAAAGACACATGGGCCGAGATAAGGATACAAAGTTTTCTAAACGAATAAATCTGTTTGTCTTGCTGCCAGGACACAAACAAGCACTCACACACACACTCAAAAGCTGGGTAAAAAATTGTAAAATATTTTAAAACAGAGACAGAGACAACTTACACACATAAGAAAGCTAATAAATGAGAACTTTTGCGCGACAACAAGACCAAATCCCATTTTTACAAGGATATACAAAGGAGCCTCCGAGCCATTGCAGCCAAAAAAAAAAAAAAAGAAAAGGGGAAAGGCACAACAAATCGCTGCAGGATATGCAGACAAGTCAAACAACAACAAGTCACGAACCAAAAACCCAAAAGAAACCAAACGAGGAAAGAGGACGATAACACCAGACCAGAGTGAAAACGAAGAAAAACTCGTCGAGCCGCAAAAGATTTGCAACATAAATATTTTCCATTTCCAGACAAACGATGTGAAAAACGATTTATAAAAAAAAACAAGCAAGGAAATGCAAATGGAAAACAAAACATGAATTGCGGCATTTATTTGTATATTAAGAGTTGATTTTTTGCGCCCAGCGTTGTGTTTGCAATGGCGTCGGCCATTTTGCGACGACTGCAACAAAATGGCGGCCCCACAAAAAACAAATTGCATCGCCCCACGAGCGTTGAGAGCCGCAGCCAGGTGAGGTTATCGAAAATATCAGTAAAAAGATAAATAAATAAAAGATAAAATAAAAGATAAATAAAACCAATAAATGTAGGGGGTTGTAACCTATTTCCACATACATTTTTATAAACAATTCAGCACTTATTATATAAAAGTGCAAATAACTTG
>JAEIHY010013536.1:0-11667 GCA_018904565.1 Drosophila tsacasi | reverse complement strand
CACTGCGTTGCAAACTTCTGACTAAAATTATAATACCCTGCAAGGGTATAATAACTCCCCTGCTTATTATAAAATTGTAATGCAATTTTGAAAATTATGTTGCTATATTTGGTAGCTCTAAATCCTGATAGCCTCTGAGACCTTATGTCCCTCACAAGTCACCTTGTGACGATGATTGGAAACACTGTTTATGCATCTGGAGATACCATATACACCATCATAATGCTTTTGGTTCATAATCTCAACATGACAGATACGAAAACTGAATGAAATCCATCTTAAAAAGTTATGAAGATCGACTTAAACCTCAAATGTTTACTTACATTTGGAGGCATTCCGTGCGTTTGATAACCAATCGATGACATATTCGGCGGTCCCGTCGGCGGCATCTGCATTCCCATGTGCGGACCTTTTGAGAAAACTACGGATGATTACGTGAGGATGAGGGGGCCGCAGGGGCGCTGTCAAACACATACTTAAACCCTGGTGATGCGGCGGCATATGGTGGCCAGGCGGTGGACCCTGTCCCGGTGGCCCATGTTGCATCGGATGGCCGTAGGCGCCGGGATGGCCGGGTGGCGGGGGTCCCTGCATGTGGGGCGGTGCACCGGGCGGTGGTCCTTGCGGCGGCCCGGGCTGCTGGTGCTGCGGATACGGGCTGTGAGGCGAGGGGGCGGGACTCTGGGATGGCGGGGCCATCGGACTGGGCGCCTGTGGCGGCGGCATGGGACTGTTCGCCGGGGAGGGCGAGGCCATTGTTGCTACTTATCCAAGGGCTCTTGTGCACGTTAATCAGCGACCAACTGGGCCAGCGTTGTCTGTAAACAAAAACGATGTCAGCTCTAGCTATTTATCAACAATATAGAATCTGCAGCAGCCACGATATGTAATCGCAGCCCTGTTTTTTTTATGCGTTTACGGCACACTTTGTTGCGGAGTCCGGTGCAAACACCAAAATAAACACCAAGAACGACACCTAGAAGCCAAAGTTCACATTCCACGTATCGCGCACTATGTAAAAAACCGAATTTATTTAGTTTTGTGCAAAAGTTTTACCTATTAGCACTGTTTGAAGAGGTTTTCCACACTTTTTCCGGGCGACGCGACAGAAAAACTCTAATGGCGGATAGAGGTGCAGAAAATATCGATACATCGGCGTTTTTATTTTTTTTTATTTTTGACTATCGATGTTTTTGTGCCATCACTTTTCAAAGAAAAAAATAATATAAAATCAATCAGATAGTTATTTTATCATGCTGCAATTAAAGTTGAAAACAAATATATATACAACGCGATGCTAAGACAGCATACAGAAACGCTTATTAGCCTGAAAAATTCGATATGGAAATTAAATTTATATATTTCATATTGTGATTATTTTTAAACGAATACATATTAATTGTATTTAATTAATGTTTGAAAGAACATGGACCCATTTAAGGAAGTGGTAACAACAAATCTATGTGGGACTGCATAGTCCTGCGAGTCGGAGCGAGCTTTTAGCTTAAAAAATAAGATAAGAATTTATATTTAAGATCGCTAATATTGATTTATAATATAAAATTGATCTAATGACTTTATTTTTTTGTTTGAGCATAACTTAAAATTAAAATTAAAAATATAGTCAGAACTCAAAATACAAATTGAATTGTGTAATTTAAGATATTTTAAAAACATCGATGTTTCTAATGGCGGACGTCTCTATAACAAAAGTCACACGAGGGTGACAACCCTGCCAACCGGCAATAAAATCGGGCGCGTTCAGCTCTGGTAACAGTAAATATTTTTATAATTTAACACAATTAGGCACACTTAATTATACGTAGTTTGTAAAAATATTAATTTTTCAGGTATTTTCTTTAAGTTAGTTAATATTGTTTAAAGCGGTGAAAAATTTTTCTGCTGAACGTACGCTCTGACACGTCATGTTCACGCGGCCTGGCAACTCCGAAACCATTCCCCGTACAAAAAAAGTGAAAACAAGATTGTTTCGTTTTTGTATTAATTGTAGCCGCAAATACAATTAATTAGGTTAATCTCAGGCATTTAGAGGCAGCACCAGCACTAGACAACGTTCAGCCGGAATCATGGGTAAGCGAAGCCGTGGAATCGGAAAACCGCGAGGCCCGGGGTCCGACGACACCCGCCGCTGACGATGTCTGGTCATAAAAATCGTACGTTCCCCTCCTTGTTGTTTTTGCTGCAGGTGGGGTGCTCAGCTACTTTCGCGGATTGCTCGGCTCCCGGGAGATGCGCATCTTGATCCTGGGCCTGGACGGTGCCGGCAAGACCACAATCCTCTATAGACTGCAGGTGGGCGAGGTGGTCACCACGATACCCACCATTGGCTTCAATGTGGAGCAGGTTACGTACAAGAACCTCAAGTTTCAGGTGTGGGACCTGGGCGGACAGACAAGTATTAGGTGAGTGGTGGCGCGAGATAAGGGGAATCGGAAACGCAATCTGCTTCCTGTTATCTCCGGCCATCTGCTAGCATTTTAGCTTCCTGAAAGTTGCGGGGCGTTTTGTACTTTATAATAATCTAAAATATATCTCATTTACAGGCCCTACTGGCGTTGCTACTACAGCAACACAGACGCCATCATATACGTGGTGGACTCGGCGGATAGGGACCGTATCGGCATCTCGAAGGACGAGCTGCTCTACATGCTGCGCGAGGAGGAACTGGCTGGGGCGATACTTGTTGTGCTGGCTAACAAGCAGGACATGGACGGCTGCATGACCGTCGCCGAGGTGCATCATGCGTTAGGGCTGGAAAACCTCAAAAACCGCACATTTCAGATATTCAAAACGTCTGCCACCAAGGGCGAGGGACTTGACCAGGCCATGGACTGGCTGTCCAACACCCTGCAGAGTCGCAAATAAGTCCTTAGCCAGTTCCCAGCCCCACCACAGTCCCGATCCCCTGTGTAAAAATGAGTGTGTGTCCAAAGCGTCGCCAGAAATTAGGAAACATCGTCTACAGCTTTTTTCAAATTGCATTAATTGCGAAAAAAAAACATCCACAAGCCGAAAAAAAGAAAACCTTTGTAATAACTTCTAGTAATATAATTATTAAATTATAGGATTAAACAATTCAGTAAATCCATGCATGTAAATCACCACTCGGCCAGGCCGAATCGCTGCACTCGCTTCTCCTGCACGTCCAGATCCATGCGCACCTTCTGCCGCATGTAAAAAATGGGGCAATCGCGATTGGAGCAGATGACCTCCTCGTGCAGGGACTCCTGGCAGCGCTGACACTCGGTCCAGAGCCGAGAGAAGTGCTCCTCCAGCTCGCGCTTTGCGCCCACCTCCTTCTGGTAGAGCTCGCTCATCCGGGGCTCGCAGTGCGGACACAGGCAGGCCTGCTCGTAGCCCTTGGGCATCAGGGACTTGCAGCCCAGGCAGGAGGTTTTCTTGGTCATGAACCCGGCCAGCCCGCCCACCTTGGAGGTCACCACAGTGCGGGTCCGCGTGTGCTCTCCCTTGAGCAGTATAGACTCTGCCTTCTCTCCCAAAATGGGTTCAAAGATCCTCAACAGCGGCTTTGCCAGCTGCTGCTCCAGATAGTAGGTGGCGTCGATCGGCACGCTGTTCTCCAGCACGTAGAGGGGATCCTCCGCCTTGGCATAGGCCGGCGTATTTTTAGCTGCCGCACAGATTACATAGGGCACGCGATCGCCGAGCTTGGGCGCCGTGCCGGGATCCCGTTTCTTCATCTTGGCGGCCAGTTCCACGTGCGCTTGCTTCGCAGCGTAGTCCGTCTTGGCCAGCTCCTTGGTGATCACCAGATGAGAGATATCAATGCGGTTGCAGAGCAGATCTGCTATCACCTGCTTGGCGTAGGCCACGGCGCCATCGGGATCCCTTTCGATGAGCAGTTTCTGCAGGCAGGAGTTCATTAGGTTGGCGACCAGCGGCGAGTTGTCTCGCCTCACCGTCTCGATGCCCTTGCAGTCCATTTTGTCGTAGGTCTCCGGCCGGGTGAAGTACAGCCCGGCGTAGCGCTTCTTGTTGATCAGAAGATAGGGATAGTAGACCTTCTCGAACTCCAGCTTGATGGGGTGCACAAACTTGGAGCTGACCAGCTCCGCCGCCTCCCTGCCCAGCTCCATGCTGCGCTCCAGGGTCTTGACTCCAAAGTTAACCATCACGGAGTCCGTGTCGCCGTAGATGACCACCGCGTTGTTCTCGTAGCCGTTGGCCTGTGTGTAGTGCGTCTCCACCTCGTTTTTGGTCATTTCGATCATGGTGCGTCCGTAGGCAGTGACGCTGCCGGAGATCTCCAGGCAGGGAAGTTTGCCCACCTGGGCCCCGGTGAAGCCGTAAACGGAGTTGGCAGAGATCTTCAGAGCGAGCTGCCTGCCGTCCAGCACCTTCCTTTTGAAGGGATCCGTTTCCACTTTCAAATCGTTCTTGGCGCGCTTTCTGGCGGCCAACAGGGACTCCAGAATCTCCGGCAGCAGTCCTCGGCGAACCTCGGATTTTACAAAGTAATTGTTGGCCGGCGTGCACTCCACCTGATCGTCCTGCAGGTCCTCCTGCTGCCTCAGCTTCTCCCGGGTGCCGCCCAGCACCAATGTGGTGTAGCACAGATTGTGGGCCATCATGATGCTCGGGTACAGAGAGGCGAAATCCAGCGTAGAAATGGGGTCCGCGTAGTAGCCCCTCTTGGGCTCAATTACAGTGGCTCCCTCGTACTGCTCGTCCGATCCCTGCGAGGTGTACGAGGGCATAATGAAGCCCTTGGTCTTGGCCTTGCGCAGCAACTGACTCAGGACCTTGATCTGCTGGCCGCGGGTGAGCAGCGACTCCAGCGGCACGCCCGTCACCCTGGCCATTTCCATGTAGTTCACAACGGCCATCAGCTTCTCGAGCAGCCGCAGCGGCAGGTATGCATCCTTCAGGCAGTACATGGCCAGGCGGCGGCGCGTCTGCTCGTCTCCGTTCTGCAGATCCGTGATGATGCTGTGGTGCACATCCTCCTTCTGCTCCTGCAGGAAGTGGTAGCTCACAGCGTTGAGGGTGTACGAGCGGAGTTTGTAGTCGCGCAGCAGGACAAACAGAAGATCGAAGGGAACGCGGCCCTCGAAGTTCACGTACTGGTTCTCCCGGCGCCCCATCTGCTTGGACTGCAGCACCTGCTCCTTGATCACCGACCGAATGTTCTTGATTCTGCCCAGGTACTCGAAGTTCTTCACCTTCAGGTGCGCCGCCCGATTGATCAGATAGGGAATGTCGAAGTTATTGATGTTGTAGCCCGTGAGAATGTCCGGGTCCACCTCCCGCACGAAGGCCGACCACTTGTCCAGCAACTGAGTCTCCTTGTCGTGGCACAGCACCTGGCTGCCAATGATGGGCGCACACTCGTTAAGGGTGAACACGTTCCTGATGAAGGGCTCCCGCTCGCCCTGTCGGATCACCATGTTGGCAATCTGAATGACCGGATCCATTTTGGCCTCTGGAAATATGCCCTTGCGACCGGCGCACTCGATATCGAAGGAGAGGATGCGAAAGGGCGCCACCTTGGACCACTCGCCCTCGGGCTCGTGGGAGATGAACCGGTCAAAGGCCACATCCACCTCGATCTGGCAGCGGGACTCGGGCAGCGGCTTGCTGTGGCCACTCCTCAGCCGCCAGTGTCCCATGGGAAGTTCTATCCAGTTGCAGCCCACCACACCCGTGTCCACCATGAAGCGGATGTCAAAGTCGATGTTGTTCTCGAAGGCACGACAGTCCTGGAAATCGATCTCCGCCATTATCACCTCCTTCTTGAGCAGACGCGATGCGGCGGCCACGAACCGCGGCAGCGTCACTGAGATTTTTATGTACTTCTGCTTCTTGTCACCATTGTATCCATGGATATTCAGCTTCTCCACCAGCTCAACCATGAGGACAGCCTCCTGTACATTATCCTTGTTGTTGCGTATATCGGCAATAACCTTCTGGTCCAGTGCCTTCTGAAACTTTTCGCAGTGGTGCTCCTCGAATTGCTTTGGCGCCTCTATGTAGAAGTACGGGCAGAAGCCGTGGACATGGCAGCACACAGAGTTACCCTCCATGGTGACGCCGAACATACGGACCACGGGCACGGGTCCCAGCTGGGCTCCCGGCATTCCTGGCAGCGGCTGTCCCAAATAGTTCTCCACATCGAGCTGTTGGAACTGCAAGTTGTCCCGCGCTGGATCTAGTTTTGGCGGCGCCGGGCGGGACCAACGTTCGCTCGTCTGCTGGTTCTCGGGTCCGTCGCCCAGCAGCAAGGTCTGGTCCAGCTCCTCCGAGTTCTCAAAGGCGGCCAGTTCTGCCTCGAAGCCCATTTCCTCATCTTCATCGGGGTTTCTGCAAAGCAATAACTTAAATGGCGGTTTTTTTAAACTTTACGCAATGTCTACCTGAATTTCTTAGCCTGGCCATTGGAGCCGCCATTGAACTTGCGCTTGGCGTCCATTGTTAAAGGCTATTTTTAATTGTAACAGTAAATAAAAAATTAAATGCGGAAACGCAAAAAAATAAGGCGCGAAATAGAGCTGGAAGGGAATATCGATTGGCAATTGGTATTATCGATATATATTTTCGATATTTTATTTTATACCGGTCCTAAAAACAAACCGTTTAATTTCTCTCATGGATTAATCCTAAAATTTTTAATTTTCATCCAAGATTTCAGACTATTAACTTAATAGTATTAAGTAATCAATTCCTGCTAGAATAGCATAGAGATTTCCGATAAAAACTAGTATTGGAAAATACTCAATGATCAGCTGCTGCTCGCTCAACATAAATTCACTAGCATACTTGATATATATATATAAATATAATATAATATTTAAAAAAAAGCAATTTGTCTTTAATGACAGACAAAAAAATGCGCGGTCCTCCCAATTTTCTTTTATCGATATTTGAGCAAACAAAAAATAGTAATATAAATATCATATCATATCATCCTTAGAAAAAATATCGATATTTAGATATATTATCAACAACCCTATTACCACAAAAAAAAATTTAGTGTCCTCCAAAATTCGCATGTAAAACGCATTACACTAATAACCGCGACATCCGCGCATATACACCACACACGATCCTGCCGAATAAAAGCGGAACAGGAGGAAAAAAGAAGCCAGCTGAGTCGTAGCCGGAGGGGGAGTGGGAAAATGATAAACCTGTGAATCGCCTGACCAGTGCCTGGTGGGGGTGTCTCTCCCGCTCACCGTTCTCCGCTCTCCACTCACCTCTTCTCTCTCTCCGCTCACCCCACCCCTCTCACTCTTTCGCTGGAAGGAGGGGGATGGATGGTTGATGTTACGAGCGCAGTGCCGCAGTGAATCACATTCGGAAGAGCGTTACCAGAAGCCAGCGCGATGTACCAGAGCGCCTGCCAAGCGGCCACTACGGGCTCCTGCGTCCCAGGAGCTAGCCAGCAGCCGGATAACGAGCGGCAGTCGGCGCTGATCGCCCAACAGCCCCCCACAGCGCCCGTAGAGCCCGATTATAGCGGCTTCGACATAGTTAAGGCCACCCAGTATGGCGCCATTGCCCGTGTGCGCGAGCTGGTCGAGTCCGGGTGGGATGTCAATCAGCCAGACAGCGAAACGGTCACGCTCCTCCACTGGGCGGCCATTAATAATCGACGGGACATCATCAGGTACTTCCTGGAGAAGGGCGCAACCGTCGACGCCGTTGGCGGCGAGCTGAACGCTACTCCACTGCACTGGGCCACCCGGCAGGGGCATCTGGGCGCTGTCGTTCTGCTGATGGCTGCCGGAGCCGATCCGAGAATCAGGGACGCCGAGGGCTGCTCCTGCATACACATCGCCGCTCAGTTTGCGCACACCGCACTGGTGGCCTACTTTATAGCGAAGGGGGTGGATCCGGATCTGCAGGATCGCGGCGGAATGACGGCTCTTATGTGGGCGGCATGGAAGGTGGGTTATACCTTAAAGCAACCCTGAAACTATAAGTTTAGGGAAATACGCGGATAACCTTTACTAAACTTCTTCTTTTTTAACCTCTGCAGGTTTGTGCTCTGGATCCTGTGCGCTTGCTGTTAACCCTGGGGGCCAATCCCGCCATGGTTGATTATACGCATGGAAACACGGCCCTGCATTGGGCGATCTTGGCTAGAAATGCCACGGCCATTTCCACACTGGTGCTCAAGTCGAAGGCCTCGCTGGATGTGCCCAATCTGCGAAGCGAAACGCCTCTCTCCATGCTGGAGTCTCAAACGGGAGCCATTTGGATAGGAGCCAAGGTCATGGACCGGGTAAGGGAGGCGGCGATGACCTCGCTGCAGCGGCGCTCGCTGGTATCCAGGCTGCGCCACGATAAACGCCTGAGATGGTGGTCGATGGTGGCCTGCCCTTTCACCGCCTTCTATTTGGCGGGAATCATTTTCACCGTGAACACACTGTACATCATCAAGTTTTTCCTGCTGGGCGTCCTGTACGCCATATTCCACTCACTTGGCAAGACTCTCTTCGACGAGCACTTGATGGCCCTGCTGCCGCTGAGCGTTTACCTGGCCACCAAGGCTTGGTTCTACGTGACCTGGCTTATGTACATCAATGACGCAGTTTCGTTTACGGCCACCTCTCTCTTCCTGATCTCCTCGCTGGCCTTGTGGGTGTGCTTTCTCAAGTCGTGGAAGGGAGATCCCGGCATCATCCGACCCACTAGGGAGCAGCGCTTCAAGGTTAGCCTCTCTAAAGGTCGCACAATTTCAAGGTACTCATGTAACTTCTGTTTATCCATCATTATAGACCATCATTGAGCTGTCGGAACGAGGTGGCATTGGTTTTGAGCCCGCCTCCTTCTGCTCCGGCTGCCTGGTGCGCCGGCCCATTCGCTCGAAGCACTGCTCCGTGTGCGATCGCTGTGTGGCGAGGTTCGACCATCACTGCCCCTGGGTGGGCAACTGCATCGGGCTGAAGAATCACAGCTACTTCATGGGCTTCCTCTGGATGCTGTTGATCATGTGCGCCTGGATGCTCTACGGCGGCTCCAAGTACTATGTAAATCAGTGCAATGTGGGATTCGATGGTGAGTTTATCTCGGGAATTAGTGAGGTAAAATTCAATCAATTCTTGTATTACTTGCAGATTTCCTCGGTGCCATGCGGGCCATTGGCAACTGTGACGCTTGGGTGGGCTGGGTGATGGGCAACGCCCTGCTGCACATGTCCTGGGTGATCCTGCTGACCATCTGTCAGACCTATCAAGTGATTTGCCTGGGCATGACCACCAACGAGCGGATGAATCGCGGACGCTATCGCCACTTCCAGGCCAAGGGCGGCCAGAGTCCGTTCACGCGCGGTCCCCTCCAGAACCTGGTGGACTTTCTCGAGTGCAGCTGCTTCGGCTTGGTGCAGCCGCGGCGGGTGGACTGGATGAACTACTACGACTACGACGCCCACACACATCAGACCATCGAGAAGGAGCCGCTGCTGAGTGTGGACTGCCCGGACGGAATGGGTGGTGGCGACCATCAGTATGTGTAGGATAAGTCTTATCGGGATGCGAAGACGCTTCAAATGCCCATCGCGCATGTTTAACAACAACAATGACAGCCGCTTTAGCTTCTTCCCCCACCCCCTTCCTGTTTTATTTCCCTGCTGATCCGCTGCTAAAGAGTTACGTATTCGCAAAGCGGGGGTTTTCCCCCGCAACCAAGACAGAAGCGTCATCGCTGACCGATATCGGATATGGGACGGATAGTTGGGCAGTCGCAGGAGCGACGGCTGCCCGTCACATACATATACGTACATACTTACTATGCATGTATTACTTGTAATTACTCTGTACATTTCTGCGTATTTCTTACATTTAACTCGATCAATTCGATCATAAGCCGAAAGTACACACAGACCCCTTAGCCCGGAACCCCTTTTGTCCCCTTGAAAAGTATTTGTATACCAAAAAACATAAGCATATTAACATATTAATGCAAAAACCACGTAAGCAAATGAACACCGATCAAATTTACTAATGCAACCGAAATAATCAAAACGAGGGGAGAGCGTGCAATATATATTCAAGTTTCCCATATTATTCACCCTCGGAAATAATATTAACAATTTGTAAAGCGCACACGAAGAAGTCAAAGTTAATCCTAGGCGGTGAGCATTCAATATTAGAGTAATAAAATATCAAGTATTAGTGAAGACTACGAAATTCTTAGCCTTTGCGTACATACTTCTAGACGCCGACTACTCTGCCATCTCTAGGATCGACATCAGGGACAAGAACACACGAGAAAGGCTCTCCTTAAAGGCAAACAAATTAACCAATTGATCCCAAGCACTAGCAATACTTAAACCAAATACCTTGTAATAACAAGATGCATAGCGCCCATATATTTGAATCTGCTATCAATTAGTTGAGAGTTGAAAATGCTAGACAGCACGAAAATATCAAGTGAACAAAAATCTGAGGGCGTTACTCATCTTATTATTATACGGTAATCGCTTAAACAAATAAATAATGAATTCTAAATACGATCCAATTCTAATTAATGCACTAGTCTAGTCAGAAATCATTTAAGTAAGGAAATGTTAAAGTGCAACTTCAGCCACAAAGCAAACTCGATCAATAAATTGCGTATTTACATACAAATACATACATATATGTAGCTATGAAATGGTATATTTATAATGTAAAGGAATTTTCAGCAACCTGAACGACGAGCGCAAGGAGAAACGCGGAAATGTTTGTAATTGAAAACACGTTACTTAAATGCATTTACAAAATATTTAAATTCAAACGAAGTTTACAAAAGCAATCTTAATATGGAAGAATCGCTAAGCAACCAACCACACCTTCAACTACTGATATATAACGAAATATTGATAAATCCCACACTCAAACACCACTTTTTCGATGTATTTTGTATTTGAGATTATACAAACTTGATACCGCGGCGAGGCTAACGAGATTTGCTAAGAAAGTTATATATAGTTATTTCAAATCCATTTTGTATATTCCTTTCGCGCGCAATAAAGCTTTCAAAAGACTAACCAGAACAAGAGAACGAACGAGATCTAAACAAGAGAGCATGTTTAATACAATATATAATAATAATTAATTAATTAAGTGTTTTTTGGCCTACTTAACGACGACGATGAAAACAAAGCAAAAATCAACCCCATTGCCTACATCTTTAGTTTAGCGGCTAAGTTCAAGACAAATATATATATATATTTAACTAAAGATATATAATAATGAATGTATTAAATAGTGTGTAGAGAAACGATGGAAATTGTGAGCTCCACATGAGGGTGTCTGTCTGTATGTATGTGTAACAATGTGCGTTAAAACAACAAATTTGAATAAAAAATAGAACACTTTATTCCGTATTAAAAAAGCCGATGGATAATGGGTTTATGAATATAATCAATAAAAGTCAGACCTCGCAAGGGGGAACTCTGGATCTGCCTTATTTTCCTCTTGCACTCTTTGCCTGCCATGCACAAGCAAAGCGAATGAGTGAATTTTATTTAAGGGGAGGTTCTAGTTACAAGCCCGAAATTGTAACCTATTTTCAGAAATTAATTGTGAGAAAACTTTAGATGATATTGAGATAATTTTATACCGTAGGTACATAGGTATTTTAATTTTGTGCAAATGTATGTAACAGGCAGAAGGAAGCATTTCCAACCCCATAAAGTAT
>JAEIHY010013524.1:0-34022 GCA_018904565.1 Drosophila tsacasi | reverse complement strand
AAAAATCATCAAAAAACGGTATAAAAAAGGGCTGTTACATGTATCGCCCCCCTTAAAGTTTTGGTAATTTTGTGTTGAGCTTTCTAAGTAATTTCAAAATGTTAGTTTACATTTTAAAAATTTATTTACCATATACTGGGCTTTTTAACTATTACTATTATTTTTATCTTTGCTGCATACATTTGTATTTGTTAACGTTCATTTGGTTCATTTGTCGGTCATCATCATTATGTACATACATACATACACATGTATGTTTTGCGGCGAAGACAGCATCAGTTTCTAAATGCCAACGTCATTACCGCCGGACAGGGATAAAAAGAACAGCGTTCCAGTAGCCATAATGCTTCCGTAATCACCATTAAACTGAACATCGCCTCAGGGAACCACTCGGAGGATACAGAAGTAGAGATAGAAATGGCTCCAAATCAAGGTCAGCAGACATGCGTAGAGGAAAGGAAACTCACATTTATTACGAATCCTAATCGGCGGTTAGGCTAAACGGCGATCCCGGTATGTGGTGCTCGCCCCACTTGGCCACCAGGACATAATCTCCGGGATCGCAGACACGATAGGTCACCCGATGGATGTTACGGCCCAAATGTTTGACCACCACTTCCTCGCAGGGTCCTCGCTGTCCCAGGATGCCCACCAGCAACATATTGCTGCCCGCTTGGCTGCAGTCCACAGTGAACTCGTTGCGCTCCAAAAGACTGACGTGGGTGAGACCCAGGCCCCGGCTGTGCACCTTGCTGGCATCCGACTCCGAGATGGACACTGATTGGAAAAGATAAAGTAAGTTTTTGGTAGAAATTTAAATAAATCTAAAAAAGAAACTATTATTACCTGCCGAGCTCGCTGGTTTCCCTTCCACAGATTCAGCAAGACCAGCTATGGCTACAATGATAAACGGCGACCTGGGCAAAGTCACCGAATTGCACTTGATGTGCACCTTATAGAGTCCTGCTCCGGCTGCCAACTGGCAGTCGATCTGAAAGCGTTCGGGATCCAGCTGTTGCAGCTGGACAGGCTGGATGGGCTGTCCACTGGGACCCTCAACGCGCACTTCAAAGTTTCCCTTGACCCCGTTCCGTCTGATGACGAAGCTCACCGAGGTATTGACCCTCACTGCGCCACTAGGAAAGTGGAGCAGCTGCACCTTGCCGGCATCTGTAAGCTCGGGTGCCACATAAACCCGTGGCGGCTCTGCGGGATAGGCATCTATAAGGCGGGGGAGAGCGTATAAATAGCTATTTCGATGTTTACTTCCTCATCGTCGTTGTCGGGCACTCAACTCACCCGCATCGGGCGTGCGCTGGTAGCGTCCAAAAATACCGCCTTCCTCCGGACTATGGCCCTCCAGAGCACCACTCCCACCCGGGCTGCAGGCGGTGGCGGCTGCCGGCTGGGTATTCAGACGCATCTCCTGCGACACTTTGAACATGCCGCCAGTATTTTGAAAATATTGAAGTTATATGATTTTCAAAACGATTTTTCTTTCCGAACTTAATTAGCGAGTGCCCGGGGCGTGGACTGGTCCGTGCCTGCTCCTTGGACCGACTGATCTCAGTGCGCTGCTCCCTCTCTCCACTCGAACACAATCTCAATCGTGCATGGGGATGTGCTCTCGAAATGCTCGATTCTCGATCTCGGTACTCTCAAAATGTTTATGATGTTTGTTTGCCGGACGGGCAGGCTGCCAAATATATGTACACGCATTTACGCGGATCAAGCTAAAGTCGAGTGCTGGACCAGCCAGTCCGAGGCAGTCGCGGATCCCAATCTAAACAGAGAGATCGCTGCCCAAAATTCGGAATTTCGAACACAATTTAAGTTGAATTGCTCAATTGACACCATTTATTGATAAATAACGCGTCGAAAATAGATTGTTAAAAGAAAATATCCGTATTTGCTCACATTAAAAGCTTTTTTTTATACAAAAGTGATGTTTATTTCGCATTTATTTTTGTAAAGAAAATACACTATAAAAAGCTTTAAATAAGCATCGAAAGAAATTTATGTGTTTACTGTTTATAATATTGTGTGTTTATAAATAAAACATAAATAAGAAAAGCTAGGTATTGGGAAGTAATAATGCAAATATATCTAATTCTAAGTGTTTAGTTTATTACCCACATTTGGGGACGAATTTTGGTTGATGTGTTGAAAAGTACAATGAGTTCCTTGCCGACAACCAAGTATGGAATTCGGACAAATCGCAAACAAAGCAGCATCATCTGAACTACTCGCATTCCGGGGTTTTGGCTTCATTTGAAGATTAAATAATTCCGTTCTTTTGCAATCGCAATTAAAATTATAAAATCAATTTTAGTACATATCTACGTACATGGATGGATGGCAGTGTGCAAAGGAAATTGAGGACGAAATGCAGGAATTCATAGGTGAAGTCGTCTGATATCAAAACCGTTTGTGAGGTTGTGGTAGAGATGAGGATAAACGACCATGTCTGTGTTGGTCAGGTGGCCGGTCTCATAGAGCGTCGAATAGATCTGCAAGAAAAGGGAAATAGAATTGAAATCATTTGGAAAGTTGAGTTCGGTTTAACCTACATTTTCCGTGATCTTGAGCGTCCTAATGGACTCCGTGCGCGTGTGAAGCCAAGTGTGGCGCAGCCGCTCCTCGGCATCTGAAATAAATCCCGGCGTCCAGTTCTCCTTCATCCGGAAGAGAGTCATCCGGTTCTTTTCGCGCACCGCGCGCGGCAATAGTCGCGCTCGCTTCGGTCGCCCATTGAGCATCTGCTCCTGCTTGGCCTTCTTCTCCTCGATCTGGAGGCGCATCTTTCGGGCGAGATCCTCCCGTTTCTTGCTGGCAGCTGTTTCAGCAAAAATGGACACCTGATTGGTCTGTCCGTAGAAGCGGGTGTAGTAGTCGCCCTTCGATAAGTCTGGCGGCGGCATTATCCTCCTAAAGTTGCCCATGTGGCTGTCCTCCCAGGCGACCTGCCGGGCAAGTGCGCCCTCTTCCTCGTTCTCTGCATCAATCTTTTTAGGATTACAGTTGCCCAGTCCTTCTGGATGGTTAAGGTTGGTATCTATTTTGGCCTTTGTCGCGGAGCCGGCATTAGGACGAGCCCGAGGAACTGCCCTGGGATAAGAGGGAGAACCAAGTTCGTACCAGCGGTTACGGGGCCATGTTTGATTTTACTTACGGCTCTCCCCTGGTTTTAAGCAGTCGCTGCTTGACCCTCTTGCGATCCTCCCTGAGGATCTGCCTCTTGTCCACCAGGCCCGTGCTGACCAGATTGAGGGTGTCCCGGATGAGAGGCCGCTTCACCTCCCTATCCACCTGCTCATTGGTATGAAAGCTGGGTGAGTGGTTCACTTCCAGGATGTAGGGCTTCAACTTCCAGTCAACTAGAATGTCGAAGCCGAGGATCTCGAAGCAAGCCTGGATCCTGTCGTGGCCCGGAAAACAGGCATGGTAATTGTGCTTCAGAACGGGCCAAGCACTCAGCACCGTCTTGATGATAACGTCGTCCACGTTGGTCCAGAACTCGTTCACGTCGTAGTTATGGCGCCGCATCCAGTTGTTGATCGCGCTCAGTTTTCGCTTGCTGCCACAGTCGTCGTTGTCGCACAGCTCGTAGTGCGAGTTTCGCTTGTTCACGGAGTAGTTGGTCAGGTGCATGTACAGGTCGGTGGAATTCCCAGGCGTGGGCTCCACGTACTTATTCGTTGCGAATCTCGCCAAGCCCTCGTTGTAAACGAAGATGCGCAGCGGATCCACGGAGGTGATCAGCGTGTAAACACGCAAATCGAACTTGTAGCCATCGATGAGGAGTGGCTTTACAGATTTAAAGATCAGGTATTACGTATATCGAAGACAGGAATGCAGTTCTCACCCTGTGTATGTAAGTCTGGCAGATGAGGCGGTCGTGAGGTCCAATCGACTTCAGTTCATTGGTCAGCCAAATGCCACGCCCCTGAGCCCCAGAATCTGGCTTCAGGATGAAGGTTCTCTTGTGGGTCAGAGCATAATTCATGGCGTCTCCGTAGCTGTGTTTAGTCGAGAAATTAATTAAATGTTTTAGTTATAAATTACAATAAGAGGTGAATAACCCTGGGCGCAGTCAGCACACACATAGTAAGCGGTTATGTTACGATTGTTTTCAGTTGATCACAAGATTTATTCCCATAAATAATAAGACTTACTCTGCGGGCAGCATCCAGGTTCTGGGAAAGATCTTGTAATCGAAGGGGTACAATTTAAGCATCCGGTTGAGGTTCCGCGATAGCAGATCCTTGCGACAGATCTCGATCATGCCCGGAAAGTGGTTGATCTGCTGGAAGCGCTTCATGTTCTTGAACAGCTCCACGCCGGGAAATGAGTCCGACCAGAAGATGTTCCACATTTTCGACTCTTTGACCAGCTTGAATCCTAGAGTCTTGGATATTTTGCCGATCATGCCGTAGCGGGAATTCGACACACAGATGGTGCTCTTGGTATCGCTGGAATTCGAAGAGGGTGTGCGTCAGACCGACAACCCAAAATAAATGAGAGAGATGTGAGAGCTCACCTGGTGGAGCGCTCTAGGTTATGGCTAACACCGAGTGGGGCCACCACCCGAGTGGGGCATTCCACGCGATAGCGCTTGTTGTTTAGCTGTATGAAGCCATTCAGCCTGGCTTCCGCCGACTCTGTCAATCCGGGCTTGGGACTCTCCCGCCCGGAACACTGTCCGCCATGCATACGGTAATCGGGGGACTGGGTACCCGTTGGCTTCCCGACAGCCTTCTTCTTGAGATGCCTATACTTCTTGACCCGCCGACGCGGAGAGATGGTCTGAACTGGGGGCGGCGAGGGCGAGTGCTCCGAGCTGAACCACTCCCTGTCCGAGCCGGGCTGTTCACTGATCGCCATTTTCAAAGCTCGGGAGACGCGCGTCCGATTCTCCCTATCCTTGCGTACCTTCTCCTTTGAGAAGTGGCGCAGCTCCTGGATCCTCTTGTAAAACTTGGAATTTTTCAAATTCATCGCGGGTCGTCAGGGTCTGTGATGGATCTCTATTCTCGAAATGGAAAATTTGCTCTAGCTAAAAACTGAAAACCATTAAGTTGGTCGTCTTGATTGTGCGAGCCGGAATCCTTCTTATCAAATAAAAACGGAATTATTTTGCTGTGTTTGTGTTACGAAAAGGAAAACTCTAGTAACCGAAATGACGCTAGAGTCAATACAAAAAAGGAAAAAGAAACGAGTTACCGGAATTGGCTTAGATTTTGAGGCATTATCATTTTGTAGCATACTTTTAAAGTATTACTTTCCAACCCCATTAAAGGAAATTTCGGATTCATGCGAATTTATATACCAAATTAAAATAATTTAATAGATAATAAGTTTTAATGGTATTTCGATTGATCATATGTTCAACACTTGGTGAATGTAATAATTAATTATAGTGTCTCGAATTAGATATAAAAATCAGGTCTATAACAATAAAACGATTAAATAATAAGGCACATAATAACTGACACTGAAATGCTTTTAAAAATCATTGCGGAATGGCTTAAAACGGTTGAGTACTGCATCCATTGACGGACGATCCTGCGGATCCAGAGCGGTGCAGTGCAGTCCCGCCTCTATGGCGCACATGCACATGTCCAGCTCATCGCCCAGGGGCGTGGAAACGTGCTTGTCCAGCAACTCGGTGCGATTCTGTCGCCAGTGCTGTTTGACGTAGTGCAGCAGATCCTGTTGCAGGTCGTTCTTGGGCAACCGATCGGTAACCTGTCGCCCGGTGAAGACCTCCAGCAGCACAATGCCAAAGCTGTACACGTCCACGCCGGTACTGAGCTGCTTGGAGTTGCGAAACTCCGGCGGCAGATAGATTCTCGTTCCGAACACTTTTTTCACCTGCATCACTGCATCAATAGACTTGGGACCCTCGCGCGCCAGTCCGAAGTCACCGATCTTTGGCTGCAGGCACTGATCCAGCAGAATGTTCGCTGGCTTGATGTCCCCATGGATAAGAGGAGTGCTGCGAGCTGTGTGCAGGAAGTAAATGCCTCTCGCAGTGCCGTGACTGATGCTGAACCTCTGCTGCCAGGTGAGAGGTGGCAACGGCTGCTGCGACTTGTGCGCCCGCAGGCGATTCTCCAGCGAACCGCCCTTCATGAGCTGATAGACAAGGCAGGGCTTCTCGCCGTTGATGCTGTAGCCATACAATGCCAGAATATTGTCGTGCCTGATGGTATTGAGGTACTTGAGCTCGTTGTAGCTCTGCTGCAGCTCCACCTGGTTCTTGTCGATGTTGGGGCTACGATAGTTCATCACCTTTATGGCCACGTCCAGCTGCTTCCACTCGCCGCGGTACACTTCTCCGAAGCCACCCTGCCCGAGTCGATTGTCGGGGCACCAGTTGTCCGTGGCGCTTTCCAGCTCAGAATAATCGATCTTCAGAAGGGATTCCGCTGCCCTTTGAACCGTGCTGATGTGAATGTTACCAAGCGACTCCAGGCTCGGAATCTCCTCGGTAGTGGTGGTGCGATTGTTGTTTGAGTTGCTAACACCGGAGGAGGAGGGAAAAGGGGGGCCATTGTCCACCTTGGCACTGGAATCCGGCAGAGCGCGAAGCTCACTGATAGTGGGAACGCTCCTGGGAATGTACCTGTGCAAATCCTCGCTCACGTAATCCTTGATTAGCCGCATGGCATTGTGGAGCTTTAATCTGCAAGACAAACCGTAACCGTGGTGGTAATCTAAAGTCGTGTTTCTTATCGCCTATGCACTCACTTTTTGAACAGAGCAAATAAAGTCTGAACGGTGTGGTTGTACTGCCCGCCCCAAATGTTAAGAAACTCGTTCGACGCAGACCGTCCTCGCTGTTTCTGACTGCTTATCTGCTCTACTTGGTCCGGATAAAGCTTCACGGCCGTGGCCAGCTGCAGCCACACATCCAGGGCGTCCAGGTGGGCACACAGCTGGTGACGCACCGGCAGAGGCAGCAGCCGGATCGCCATGGTGTCATCGATGTGGGATCGCGATCTGGTCCTATTTCCGTTCGCCTGGTCCTGGGCCAGAGCCACTGCCTCGGCCGTTTCTGCGCCACTCATCTCGTTGGTTGGTGGGCGGGATAACTGGTCGGGGCTGATTCATGCAAATCCCAGATGCACTCAGCAGGGGAAAGCGGCGATCAGATAAACCTGTTGCAAAGTAACGATCGGGAAAAATCCCAGCTCGATCAAAACAGACGGACAGTATTGCCAGTTTGGCTTATTTCAGGCCAGACTTTCGAGTCTGGAGCTACCTGCGTTGCCAGACTAATTTTGAGTCTAAAAACGAATGACTCGCTGCCCAGTCTGGTAACGCACTATTTCGCGATTTATGAAAATATCGATATAAACATCGTCGATTTTGCAGCTACGCATCGCTAGAGCTAATTCTTTTATTCTTAAACTTATTTCCAAGACATACATTTCTAAACAACTGAACACAAAAGCTTCAAGCTGGCGGAGAAAAAGGTTCAAATGGCGTTATGCCAGACATCAGTGGTAAGTGTGAAGCTGGCTTTGATGAAACGAACTTTCGTACCGAAGACACGGACACACAAGTGCACCAGACAGACGCCCGACATATGGAAGGTTCACAGCCAGAGGCGGTGGAGCCTGCTCCTGCTCCTGCAGTCCTCCCCTGGCGGAAAAGTGAAAGTTTCGGTCGTTGGCCAGGGGCTGGACATATACAGATATGTATATATATATATATATATACACATTTGTTAACCGATACTGCAACGGCGGCAGTTTGTATGTGTGTGTTAGTGCGTGCTGTGCACGTCAGACCGCCATGCGCTTGTATTGGTGTTGGCTGCGTTCATTGCCTTGCATTTTTTTGGGTTGCCACCTCTCGAGGAAGGAGAGGTGTATCTTAAGCATTGTAGTAAGTTCTGCGTATGCTCCTTTATCAGCGGTGGGGTACCGTTATCACCCTCAGATAAAGCAAAACTACGAACTAGCACGACGAACATTTCCACTTAGGCGACTCCAGTCACAGGGGGCGATTGCAGCAATAACAAATGTCGCATTCCGCGATACCGGTACATCTTTAAAAATACATGTATATTCACAAATGTACATCAGTACACACATACATATACATTTGTACTTAGATAGAAATTGTACAGAAATACTCTGTAGGAACGTACACCTAGGTGTATGATACCGTTATAGTTGTATCATTATTAAATATTATCTTTATAAAATAGAATCAGATGTCTCGTGATAATACAAGTAGTGTTAATATCGACACGAACTATGGACGCTCTTCAATGATTGCTCATGCAATCAGAACTTAATTATAAACTATTAACACCCCCTTACCGCCTGCAGCTGAAGGTGTATCATGCCGTGATCGAGGATGTTATTACAAACGTGCGTGACGCCTTTCTGGACGAGGGTGTGGACGAGCAGGTGCTGCAGGAGATGAAGCAGATTTGGCGCAACAAGCTGCTGGCCAGTAAGGCTGTCGAGCTAACTCCTGAGCCCGGCGAGGGCTCGCATCCACCGCCCATCGTGGCCAACAATCCAAAGGTAAGTCTAAAGCTCCCGCCTTCCTCACTCATTGGGTGTGTTGTGCATCCCCGTATTCGTGTGCCATTTTGTGTCACATTCTCAATGCCAGAATCGGATCAAGCAATTGAATATTTGACCTAGACTTCAAGATTAGTTGTAGTTATTTATCACAAAGTCAAGCAGGTGGTGGTTATAATAATTTGTCCAATTTTAAGAAAAAGAAACCCAAAATCATAATGTGATATGATAATAAATAAAGCGTGGCAGCAAAGTCCTTATCCCTTTCTGTGTCCATTGATATATAGAATTATTGTTGCAAACCAATCTATTAATGATTTTAGATAGGAAAAATATTACATTAAAATTTGTATAGTAGTCAGACCAAAAACAAGATAAATTTTAGAACAAACTACTTAAAGGCAGGTCCCCCTATGTGAATAACTACATTAATAAATACATTCCGGAGGCATTTCAACTAAGATATGTTGCTTTATTTTCCTTATGGCTACCAACAACTTCAACAACAACAACAATGCTACTGTGCCTCACCAAAAACGACAACAACATCGACTAATGCGTTGCCTTAAACATTTCCATTCCATAAACCATACTCTCCCACTTGCTCACTGCCACATACACACCTCATGCCATGCACACCTCGACTGCAGAACTCTAAGGTAATAAAACCAGCTGCGCGTCCTCCGAGGAAAGCCCGAGATTAACCGACTAATCGCTCGTATTCCATTTTGCAGGCAGCCAATGCCAAGGCCAAGAAGGCCGCCGCCTCTGCGGCCACATTACAGCCACAAATCGGCGGCAGCAGCTCCGCTTCGTCGCTCGTCCTAAAGTCGGCCGCCGGCGGTGCAACGGGAAGTGGCATCAAGAACGGGCTAGTGCCCATCAAGCAGGAAGTCAACTCACAGAATCCGCCACCGCTGCATCCCACCTCAGGTGCCGCTTTGCTGCAGAAACAACAGCAGCAGGCGGCTGGCAGTGGTGGACAGGCATCCATTCCAATAGTGGCTACGTTGGATCCCAACCGCATAATGCCCGTAAACGTGAGTTGATATCGGACAGACAAATAATTACAAATAATTGCAATGAATTCTTATGAAAATGTAAGATCACACTGCCCTCGCCAGCCGGCTCGGCAAGCTCGGAATCTCGCGTACTCACCATTCAAGTGCCTGCCTCGGCGCTCCAGGAGAATCAGCTAACACAAATACTGACGGCCCACCTGATTTCCTCCATTATGACCTTGCCCACCACCCTGGCATCGTCTGTGCTGCAGCAGCACGTTAACGCTGCCCTTAGCAGTGCCAACCACCAGAGTGAGTCCTAAGAACACTGCATCTTTTGGATTTTATTTAATAAGCTCTCCCCCTCTTTACCACTTAGAAAGCCTGGCCGCGTCCAAGCAGTTGGACGGTGCCTTGGACTCGTCCGATGAAGACGAAAGTGAGGAAAGTGACGACAACATTGACAACGACGACGATGATGACGTGGATAAAGATGATGATGAAGATGTTGAGCACGAAGATGCCGCCGAGGAGGAGCCTCTTAACAGCGAGGACGACGTCACCGACGAAGACTCCGCCGAAATGTTTGACACAGACAACGTAATCGTTTGCCAGTATGATAAAGTAAGTCGACTGGATTTTAGTCTCAAGAATTCAATAAATAACAAAACTCTACTTGCAGATCACGCGTTCACGCAACAAATGGAAGTTCTATCTTAAAGATGGAATCATGAACATGCGTGGCAAGGACTACGTGTTTCAAAAGTCGAATGGAGACGCCGAGTGGTAAACAGCGACCACCGCAATGTTGATATATATATATAAAAGACAGCAAACAAAGAGCCTCATCGAATGCGCCTTCAGCCTTGAACCCCTCTTGGAAATACGACCAAGCGAGAGCCAAACGAAGTATCTTATTTTAGTTCCATCTGTTTTTGTATACTAAGGATTCGCGAGCTGTGTTGCGATTAACCAACTCAATTTCAATGTATTTAACTAAAGCCGCATACCTAATGTGTCAATAAACGGAAACGAAGCACTTGTGAAGTAAGCAGTCAGGTTGTTGTGTTGGAGTGAAAGCAGGACAGGACAGAACGGCTACCCGTAATTATTATTAATTGTAAAACATTGTAGGCCTTAGTTCTATGTTAGTAGGGACAGGATTCGTTATCCGCGTGATTTGAAAAATGTAACATGAAATTCACATTACACAAACCTTTCGCATCTCACGTAATCTTAAGAAGTTCTCCACCCACCCCCTTATTGTTCAATAATAAAAAGACACAGTTCGCGCTCATTCAAAGTATTTATGTGTTTATATATAGACATGTACACGTTCGCACGCTACATGCGTGCTTATGGTATATCTTGCAGTTAAGGAGTACAGCATTTTACAGTTTATTCAACACTTGCAGCGGAGGCTCTGCTGCTAATTGTCAAGGGTCGCAGGTCGCATCCTATGTACAGCTCTCATTGTACACTCACTGTGTGTGTGGGGTCACCCGTCGTCGATCTATGTACATACATACATGCACGTATCGCCGGGGCACATCCTTCTTATTGCCTTATCGCCTAAACAATCTAAGTAATGACTAAGGATCTAAGGATGTGTGTGGAGTCTGGCTTACGATCCTAAACTAATGAAGATGTATGTCTGATGGTGTCTACATGTGCGTGTGTGTCTCGTTTTGTGTGTGTGTTTGTGTGTGGATTGTTGTTGCTTGTTGTGTGGTTTCTAGTTTTATTTTAATTCAATCGAAAGTGAGATGGGCTTTTATACAACTCTCCTCCCTCTCCGCTCAGCGCCATTGCAGCGCAGTTAAAGACAATCGAAAATAGGTGTAAAAGTAAGTTAAAAACAATTTATAATATAGCACAACTCTCGCTCTAGGTTAGCCCTATTTGGTTTTGCCCGCAAACAAACTCGTGCTAAGCACCAAGCCGAAGAATCGCCCTCCTCCGGGTATTATTGCAGGACAATGCCGTGCACAACATACACAAAGATGCATAACTGTCCAAATAAACATTAAGTCGTCAGTAGCGCAATGTTGATTTCCTTGACCATCTTGACGCGATGCAGCATTCGCTGCAGTGCGTCCTGCCCCAGAGCCTGCGTGGAGTACCAAACGGGTGAGTCGGGCACACAGGATCGCTCCGGCTGCAGATAAAATACATCATTTCGTGTCTTCACGCTCTCGGGGCTGTGGGGATAAAATAAAGAAATAAGTTGGCGACATTACTGTATAATTGTACCGATTCATAAATAATACATATTTATATAAATAGGACAGATACATATATCTATAAGCGGACAAAGAAATTAAGTAACATTTTCGAAAACGCGATATTGCCCGATATTTAAGATTTCGATGCAATAAACTGCGATATTTTTGATAATATTAAGGTTTGAATGCTAATTGTAGAGGTGGAGAAACATCGATATCATCGATGTTTTCGAAAAATCTTAAAGATCGATGTTTATTAACAATCATCGATGTTTTTCCATTCTGCGAACTAAAGCAGCAAATAGTATATATTTGATGTACATAATTAATTTTCCATAATTTTTCATAAAGTTATGATAGAATATTATATTATTTCCTTAAATACTGCTTAAAACAGCCATGTGACCATCGCACATGGCTTTCCTCGACCGTTGCCGATAACACATTTGTTCTTGAACAAGAACAAACATGTAAATAGTATTGAATATTTTACGTCTCTTTTTAAATTTCCATCAATAAAAAGAAAAAAAACTATGCAAGTTCTGAGAAAATAAACAAAAAAATATGGAAAATTTGTGCTTTTATTGCAAACAATATTAAAAGTTGTAATAAAATAACATCGATGTTTCTCCACCTCTAGTTAGTTGCGTTATTGTTCGAGATGCAACTTCAACACTTACCATTTAGAGAGATAAAATTCGTAGAGGCGGACGGGACAACGCAGGGGATTCTCCTCGTTCTCCTGCTGCTCGTACACCTTCTTCTTTCGTGGATTGGCATCTAGTTATACACAGAGAAAGAAATTAGATATCGGTTTCAGAGCTAAGGCAATCTGCTGTTGACCTACCCAGACCCGCCTGCGGTGGATAGAAGCGCAAGAGGACGTTTCGTGAGCCAGGAACTTTTGAATTCTGCGACGAGCGCTTCCAGTGCTTCATGATGTGCGAGAAGGATAACTGCATGTGCTCCTCCACGGTCTAAAAGACAACATCAAGATGATTATAAAATCACAGCCAAGGAAATGATTTGAGTCTTATTACCGTCAGATTAAAGTGCTTGGTATTGAAGAACATCAGTGTGCTGAGCAGCACGTGAGGCGAGTGTGCGCCCAGTTGCTTGCACTCCCACAAATGCTCCTCCTCCACGCGAGTGACAATGTATTCTGCGAATGGAATGGAATGGAACCATGATCTAAGGACATCTCTTTCAAGGATTCTAACTTACGCGAATCGTTGTACAGCACGGAGAACTTGCGTGCCACATCGTCCAAGCACTCTGTAAACCGCTCGTAGTATGGATCGTAGAATATGTTGTCTATGCGTCCGTTTACATAAAGATATTGCTGAATGCCTAAGGAAACACACAAGTTAATCGAGTTACATCGAACTATATAAAGCTTATGCTTACCCAATACTAGGTAATATATGGTGTCCGGCGCATATTCCGTGCCATTGGGCTTCCGAACCTCCTTGACGAACAAGCACAGAGAGTAGTTCAGCTCGTCGGCAGTCATCTGGAGGAGCTCCGTCTTAAACGGACGCCGGCGCATCGAGCTCTTCTCAATGTCCGCATTCTTGGTCATCACCCACTGCTTCCAGGCATTCACACCGAAGGTGTACTTGAGGAACATCTGAGCGTCCGGCTTCTCCTGCGGCTGCTGCGCTTGCTGCGACTGCTGCTGCAAGGCCGAGTGATCCATTTCGCTTCCCCGCTGCCGCTTAACCGGCGATCGATTCCGGTTGGGCGACTCCAGGACAGAGCCGACGCCTCGCTTACGACCACGCGGTGTTCTGTAGATTCAGAAAGATTTAGAGACAAATTTGGAAAGCTATTACTAGAACTACTAACCGGTTCGTGGCATCGAGCATGTGATGCTGCTGGTCCAAGTGATGCACCATCTGGCCCATGCCGTCGTGACCCATGGGAGACTGGCTGCTAATCGTGTTTGCCGTCATTGAAGTCTCCAGGTCCACCGTCGACGTTTGGTGGTGGTTGTCGTAGTCGCCGGTGGCCATTTTAAGGGCAATCTGCAGCATGTCGTCGCCGTAGGGATTGTGCCCAGAGGCACTGACGTCCACCACCTGCTGTTGCTGCTGCTGCTGGGCGACGGACTCGAGGCTGTTCTGATACTGCAGACTGACCAGGCCCGGATCCGGCTTGATCTCATTGTCCGAGTCGGAGTCCGAGTCGTGTTTCTCCTCCGCCACCATCTCGGCCATCATGAGCAGCTCTGCCTCCAGCGGATCCTCGGGCATCTTGTCCTGGATCTTTTTGATCTCCTTGAGGATGCCCTGCGAGGTGTTGCGCGTGGTGGGTATAAAGATGGGCACCGGGATGGGCAGCGGAATGGGCACGGGCACTGGGAACGGAGCCGAGTACATGTACATGGGCTGCGGCACAAAGATCGGCACCGGCACCGGGATGAGCACCTTGTTCGAATAGTCCTTCTCCGTCTGTGTCGCACAATCCCGCACGGAGGGTGTGACCTGCTCGCCGGTGGACACCGTCATGGGCTTGCAGCTGATGTTAACGTTGCGCACAGCCTTCGGGTAGGGCGGCACTGTGATGATCTTCGTCTCCGAGACCGTAGGTGGTCCGTAGTCCATGGTCGTGGTGGTGTTCCGTCGGCCAGCGATGCCATGGGGGCTGGCCAATGGTATGGGCGACGGCGAGCGCACCGAATAGTCCACATGCTTGCGGGGCCTTCCCCGCGGTGCTGAAGAGTGCGCCACCGGACCAGAGAGCAGCGGTGGTGGTGGTGAAGTGCCCGACTCCCGGGGACGACCCCGCTTGCGCCGCACAGTTACGTTACCGATTCGGGCTTCGGTTTCCCCGCTGGCCAGTGATTGGACCGTCGATATAACCGGAATCATGGGACCACCGGACTTCTTGGCGCCCACACCGGCATTCTTTCCGGCCTGCAAAATGATCAAAGAATAAATGGTGAATACATTTCTATTATTTCAGGTTGGAAGATCGATCAAGTACCCCAGGGAGAGGGTTGCGATGCAGTGTCATATCCGTACAAGGGGAATTTCTTTATAAACCATCGACTCACCTGCTGCGAGAGCTTCAGCTTGACGCGCTTGGGCAGACCCGTGGGGAAGGGGGTGGCATCCTTTCGCGAACCGCGCGCGGACATGAGCTGAGCCTTTGAACTGCTGGCGGCACCGCTACTGCTGCTGCTGGTGGGCGGCAGGTCGCTGTCCAGCGTCAGCGGGGCGCGGGCGAATTGGTTCTGGAACTGCATGACGCACTGGTAGGTGCAGAAGTTGCGCATCGAGGCATCCGACATGGTCAGGTGATACTGCGGCGTGTTGAAGTTGCTGCAGTTGTCACACTTGGTCACCGCGCGCGCTGATATGTTGCAGCTGACGCCGTGCATGGTCAGGCAGTTGATGGAGCAGGTGAGCGTTTCCTGCTCCTGCTCGCCGCCCACCTGGTAGATCATATCGAAGTTGTACTTCTTCACCTTGCACCATTGGCACGAGACGATGTGGCGGTTCACGATGATGAACACGTTGATGCAGATGCGCGAGCAGAAGACCTTGGGCGACTGCTGCTCGTTGTAGATGGTGTAGGCCTCAGCGCTGCGCCGCTCAAAGTACTTGGAGCACATGCCGCAAGGATCGGCGTTCACGTTGCTCACGAACTTGAAGGCCGAGAAGCAGGGGTTCGAGCAAAAATAGTGCTCCCTGTCCTCCAGCAGCATCTCCACGCGCACTGGCTTCTCGTTATTGCAGACACCGCACACGTCCGTGCGCAGCTTTCGGCGGGGGTTGCACATGCTGTCGTAGCGACGAAGGCACGTCTGCGAGCAGAAGTCCTTGAACTGATCCTTATCGCCCACCGGGGCCAGGAAACCCTCCTGGCCGCCGCTGATGTCCTTCTGACAGCAGGAGCATGTCTTGAGGCCCTTCTTAAAGGTGTTGAGGCATGCGGCGCAGCAGAACTGGCGGACATCGAAGCCAAAGCGCACGCAGTACTTGCCAAGAGCCGTGGAGCTCACCTCCTGCTTGCAGGTCTCGCAGTTGGAGCCGATCGTGCGCTGGTAGCTGCCCAGGCACACCTCGTTGCAGAAGTCCATGGTCTCCCACATGAGCTGCTTTTCGTTGGCGTTAATCTCCGCCTCACAGTCGGCGCAACGTCTCCGGAAGCTCTCGATCCTGTCCAGGCGCGCCGTCTCCGCCTCGGCCAGCGTCCTGGCCACTACACTGCTCTCCGGACGCTTGCTGGACGATGCGTTTTGTGGCGGCTGCAGCGTGGTTGCACCTATATTGCGCACTCGGATCGAATGCCGTTTGAGCTTGAACTTGTCGGGCTCTTCGGCGTTGAGCAAGTTGAAGCAGTCGTCATTGCATATGTAGAAGCAGTCCTGGTCCTGTTTGATGAAGTACTTGCACCGCGTACTTTCCTTGCACTGCAGGCATTCATGCGTCGTTTTGGCGGGAGTCGCACCCTCATCACACTCGGCCTCGGCGCCTTCTGCTTGGTCCTCTTCCTGCCCGTCGCCCTCATTCCGGACCACCTCTTCCACAAGAAACTTCTTGCGACGCACAAAGAACTTCCCGGGCTGATCGGCCAAGAGGGCATTGCAGCAGGCGGTGTCGCAGAGGTACTCAAACCCGCTGCTGGGAGCCGGCTCCTGTGGTGCCTCCTCTGCGCTGTCGCCTTCCCCTTTCTCCTTGTCTTTATCCTTATCTGACTCTGATTCCTCGGGTCGCTTGTACCGAAAGCCACAGTTCTTCTCGCTGCCGCACTGTTTGCACTTCTCCACAGAGCCCACTATCCAGCTGATTATGATCTTTGCAACTGATCCAGGCTCTCCACCGGCGTCGCATGCTGCCTCGGCCTCCTCGGCTGTGGGCTCGTCCGCGTCGGGTGCATCGCCGGCGGCCTCCTCATCATTGCCCGCTGCTTCGTTTCCATCATCTGGTGGGCAGCAGAGTAGAGGTTTACGATTAGTTTCATTATTGTTGGGTTAACCATAAAACATTAAATAGCAGTCGCTCACAAAAGATGGTTTTACGTTTATATTGACAGATAATAATTATATTTAGATACTCAATAAAATGGCGGAAAACCAATTTTTCAGCCATGCTCCGGTAATCAAACTCGTAAATTTTGTTTATTTCGATTTGAAATCGCAAAATCGGTGCTACGGTTTTCGAATTCGTAAAATTTTTTCGATTTGAAAAACGGTCAGCTTTGTCTTCCCGAAATGAAAAGTAAATGACTTTTTTTATATATAAAATCGTATCTTATTTACTAAGGACAAAAAATAGTTTACTCAGTGGTCTATTGATGTTTATTCCACACCCCCACAAGATCATTCTGGATCGTATATATTTTATTTATTGCCGTCGGCAAAAGCTAATTCCGATTTGGAAGTCGCCGAAAGTTACCGCGAAGGTTGCCATACTGTTAGTGAAACGAAACTGCTAGGCAGAAGTACTTATAAAATATAAATGAATTCATTAATAAATTTTAAGGAGCGCCATAAATGTTGTTTATAAATAATGCTATTTAATTTTATTACTTTAATGGTCAAAAATGAACAAAAAAGTAATTGGGACCACCGGAATTAAGACTGTGAAAAATGTGGCAGCCCTTTTGTGTGGAAATCAGCTTAAAACAGCTAAACAGCTGGTTTACTGTTGAATGCAAACAGCTGTTTACCGACAATAGAAAAAATGTTGCGAAAACCGGAGCACCTAAAAACGAATTCGAAAGATTTTTGCCAAATCGAAATAAAATCACGATTATCGGTGCACGCCTGTATATTTAGATACCCAATAAAGAAAGAAGTAAAGACTGTGTAATACCAGGAACTGATATGGGGAAAGGCGAACAGAAATAGGAATTGATTTGAAATAATTAAAAATGTTGTCCAAAAGTATGCTGCAAAAACTTGCTGAATTCGGGTACCTTTTAATTTTAGTTCAAAAATGAAGTAACAAAATTTTTTAGAGTTCAAATCCCCAGTTTAAGAAATATTTTAAGTATATGGCAGAATTCAGCAAAGCTTAACATATCATACTAGGATTTGGAAACTGAAAATACGGAAAATTCGAAGCATCTACAGTTAGGAGAAACAAGGGAAACACAACAATTTTGACAAAACCAAGGTCATTAAAGCTCTCCGAAGTGCAAAGTATAAAATTCTTGCGGAATTCACGCAAATATAATGCTAAAATCCGCTCACCTTCGGCACTCTTAGATGTCGCCGCTTCCTTAGCTGCAGCTTGAACATCTGCCGGCAAAATTGTGATAAATTGTATTGAAATGCGATGGGACATTTGACTACCTTCTAGGCTATTACACATACCAGTAGGGGTAGACGGGGATTCAGCGGTGGGCCGATCCAGAGCTGCAGGCGCACTTTCATCTTCTGGGTCAGCAGGTGCGTCTCCTGAGGATTTGGCAACATTGTCGGGTGTCTTGGACTGACGCTCTTCGGCCTCCTCTTCCTCGGCGGCCTTCTCTGCGTTCTCGCGAGCCTGTTCCTTCTCCGCTTCCGTCACCTCAGTCTCAGGATCGTCGGGGATGAGACAAACGTCCGACTCCTCGGGTTCCAACACATTTTCAACCGTATCTGGAGTAAGTAAGTAATAAATTAAATACGTTAACATACATATTTCGAAAAACATTTCAAACTATTAGCTGACTTCAAATAAAATGTAGAGTGATTCAAAATAAATTCGATCTACGCTTACCATCGCCGTGCTCAGCTTCACCGCCTTCCTCAGCTGCTTCTTCGATTTGTTCCGATTCCGCGTCAGCATCCGGAATGTCGTCATCTTCAGCGGTCGCCTCTTTCTCCGCCTCGTCTTGATCAGCCCCGGCTTCCCGATCCTCCAGGCTGGTGTCCACCTCGTCCCGCCCCTCGGGTGGCTCTGTATCGTCGGCATGGTGCGAGTCCCCGCCCACAGAGCGCATTTCCACATCATCCGCAGCCTCTCGCTCGTGTGATGCCTGCTCGTCTGCTTCCTCTTCCTGGCCTTCCCCTTCTCCTTCAGCATTGCCCTCGCCTTCTGCTTCGACATCACCTTCACCATCGTCTACATCCATGGCTTCGTTGGATGCCGGGCCCCCGTCCACTGCATCAGCATCGGCGGCGGCAGCGGCCGCTTCCTCCTCTTCCTCAGTGGCCTTTAGGGCATCTGTCTCTTCCTCAGCGTACTCCTGGTCTTCCTGAGGATCAACGCTAACCGCTTCTGTCTGATGGTCTCCCTCGGCGGCTTGTGGCTCCTCGCCCTCCCCATCTGCTTCGGCATCTGCTTCGGCCTCGGCCTCCACAGGATCTCGCTGAGCATCCTGCTTCTCCTGCGATTGGTTTTCATCGGCGTCCAAAGAGCCCTCTGATATCTGTTCAAACTCGTCTTCCGGCTCCTTACCGGTGTCCTCAGACGGGACTTCGCTGCCATGGGCAGCTGCATCCTCTGCCGGTGGCGAGGCTGGCGTGTCTTGAGTGTCTATTGCCGCTGGCGGCTGCTCCGGCTCTTCCTCCGTCCTGGGGGTGGCCGACTCAGGGCGCGCGTTGGAGTCAGCGCCGAACGAGTCAAGGCTGGATATCTCTTCCATTATATTTACTTTTAAGTGCTGTTGCTCGATGTGCACCGGTTATATAGACATGAACTGCAAGAAAACAAACAAACGAATTGTTAGTGAGCGGATATCGATAACTATCGGCTGGCCAGCGCGCTATCGGCTGGCCAGGGCCTCACACCATTGCCGCCTAAAATGTGTACACACACATGCACAGGCCCACCGACGCACACAGGCACACACGGGCGCTCCACTGTGGTGTACAGTGCACGAAAAAACAAAACATGCGCCGCCAGAAAACTGCCTGCTGGCCGCTGTGCCTGCTTGCGCGGTTAACTTGCATATTTATTATTTGCACTTGCATTAACTTCCGGCGTTGCACTGGCCACGGTTTAGGCGCCGCCTTTTTTTCTATTTATTTGTAAACTAAGAGGCTGCCGCGGAACCCGACCTTTTGGCACGGGTGTGTTGAGCGAGCGCGTCTATTGCCACAATTAGCTTCCTTTCATCGCAGCTGGAGTAGACACATTAGCGGTCGGCTTACTGTTTGCGAAACTTTTCACAAATTATATATACACTTTTCGCAATGTGCAATTTCGCGTTTTTCTAGCCACTGTAACTCGGCTTTATGTCAAGCAGGAAAAATGGCGCACCGTGTATCTAAATCCCAAAATCCCGTGCAATGCGGTCCTCGCATAACGCGTTCAGTATATTAAAAAATCGGCCGCATATACCATAAATTCCAGCAGTAAAACGAGTTGGCAGGCCCAAAAGTGGCGGTACCCAGGAGAAATTTATCCAGCCGTTGATTATGTATTTCTTAAATATAGAGGAAAGTTTTGATAGATTATACATTTAAATTCTTTGACTCTATAAAACCGAATCTATCTTAATATGTATTTATATTTAAACTCTTGTTTTTGAGAAATATGTTTTGGGAAATTACTCTTAAAAAAAGTTAAAATACATTCATGTTCTTAAAAATTCATGATCAGTAATCAACCTCAATGGGATACCATAATGTTTATAGATATTAATAACACTTTAATATGAAAATTAAGTACATGTTTGATGACTTATGAGCCCCCGGAATCCAAACGGACGTTCTGGAAAGCAATTACTTCCACAGTGATCTTGTTCACCTGATACTGCTGCAGGATGCTATCACATAGTTTAGAGTGGGATTCTGGGCCAGAAATATATCCAAAACGCATGTTTAATGGTTTCTCGTAGTGGTTCTTGCTATTTAGCAAGATGAGTTGAACAACGTAAATGGCTCGGTCATTTCCCATAGGTATAAACGAGAACGAGAAAAAGAGAGGTACAGTACTAGGGGATCCTTTATTGGATAGTGTTGGAGCAACAAACATAATCGCTTTCAGAATAGGCTTATATAATAAATACTAGAAATACAATATTAATACCCGAACGAATCTTACAAATCAATCAACGGAAGCTGGACCTCGGCCGGAAGTCGTCTAGGAAGCCGTGGTCATGGGCCTGCACAAATCCAGCTGCTGCATCATCATCATATCGGCGTTCTCGTCAATTACCAGGCGGCTGCTGGGCTTAACGCTGAGAAAGTCCTCATTGTCCAGCACCACATCCTCATCATCATCATCATCTTCCTCATCGTCCCCTTCGCTCTCGAATAGCTCCTGATTGTGCTTTATCTTGGTCCACCCGTTGCTCCTGCCGTGCATCTTGGAGGTCACTGGTGTATCCTTCACCTCATCCTCTTTCAGGTCGGGGAAATTAATTCCAAGCCCGGTGCTATTCGTCTCGAATTTGCAGACGACGGCGATGCGCAGATTCATGATCAGCGAGTAAAGTTTCGCCGCCGGGCCCACCTTGAGGTTAAGGTGCTTGTCCAGCTCCTGGCGCCCCAGCATCAGTAGCGCCCTCCCGTCGATTTCATGATCAAATATCACACGGGCTATCTCCGTGGAGTCCATGGCGCGGTCAATGAACTCGTAAACGTCCCAGGTTGTCCAGTGCAGCGGATTGCTACGGATCTGGTCTTGGGTCATAGTGCTGTTCCGCCTCCAAAGGCGGTAGTTCTGCAGGAACTGCGGGCCGTAGTCCTTTAAGAAGCTCTTGGCTATACCCAGCGTACGAGCACAGGGATCTGGTGGAGCTGAATCCACCTTTTCCAGGTGTACAGCCACATCCACCTTTTGTTTCTTCTCCTTCTTTTCCTCCGCACAAGGCGGCGGTGTTGACCGTTTTCTTGCCACCTTTACAGAAATTTCATCTCTAATCGCCATCTGCGGGACTCCCGCAGTAACAGTTTTCCTTGGCTTTTTCGTGGGAATTCCGCGCCTGATCTTATCGGGCGCCACTCGCGTCGGCTTCACCGTTTTGGAGCGCCACTGGCGCCAGTTCTCCGGCGCATACGGGCAGCAGTCCCGCAAGGCGTGCACACTGAGATTAAAGCGCTTGGCGTTGCCGAAACCTCGGCAGCCCTCCACGTCGCAGGGCATCAGGGGCGTGGCCTGCAGATAGCCCGGCGGCGTTTCCAGTTCGTGCGAGGTGGCCTCGCACCAGCCGATGGGATGCAGGTCCGGACTGTCGTCCTCCAGCCAGAAGTAGTACTCTGACGGCCAGCAATCCAGGTGGATTTGGACGCGATAGCCCTTACGGGTCACTATTGTGGCCGGGCGAATCAGGCAGGGGTTGCGCTGGTCAACCACCTCCAGTTTCATGCGCGCCTGGTACTCCATCGGCTGGCGTGGCTGGAAAAGGTGGTTCGGGGCAGCCACCCCCCCGACATCGGCTATGTAGTCCGGCCAACTGAACACGGTCGTCTTAAAGTCCGGCGGAACTATCAGCTGCTGACGATTCTCGTGCCAGCCGCAGGGGTGGATGTAGGGCGAACTGACGTGCACCCACAGATCGTAGCAGTCGTCCCAGCCATCGAAATGGACGCGCACACGCTCGTCCAGTATATCCGCCACGGTGGCCACGCAGATTTTTCCGGTGTCGTTTAGGTCCTCCGCCTCCAGGTGCATTCCCACGGCGAATCCGTTGCAAATGCCCGTCTGATGCGGCATTTTCAGGTGCGCGAACAGCGCCCGCGGAGCAGCCTTTGCGTTGGTCTTGACCAAGTAACGGCTCCAGTTGAAGCGCTCCGGGCAGTAGTCCCTGGGCGCTTGCAGCAGGCGACCTGTTTCATCGCACCAACCGGGCGGGAAGATGTCCTGCGAGTCGGCATTCACCCAAAAGTCGTACATGGACGAATAGCCGTCGAAGGTGAGCTTCAAGCGATAGCCACGCACCTCGGCGATGCTGCACACACAAAACAAGGAGCAGTTCTCCGGATCGATGGCTTCCAGCTTCATTCCGCGCTCGAAACAGTTGGGGCTGATCGGAAAGGGGTTGAGGAACAGATGGATGGGCGCCGCTACATCCCGCCCTTTGACCTTCAGGTATTCGCTCCAGCGGAACGGTTTACGCAGCTTATCGCTGTTTTGTGGGCGATGTAGCTCTATGTCGGCCAGGGGCCTTGATTGTTGATACCTATTGTTGAACTGTGATTGTGTTTGCTCTGAGACTGGCTCCATTTTGCCGCGACTCATCTTGGTCTCTGGCTGAGAGCTACTGGCCGGCAGGCGACGCTTCTGAGCTCGGCGGACACAGCAAATGGAGCAGTAGTCTGCGAGGAAAATAAAAAGTAATTGCATTAGGGATTAAGCTTTGTTTTATTGGTTTTATTAGAAATCCTTGCAGGCGATCTGTAACTTACGTGGTGCCAGGAAGTCAGCGGCGGGACCGTGGCATTTGCAGCGCTGGCACAGGTACAAAAGTGGATGGATGCTGCCCGAGGGCCTCCGGGCGGAGCGATCGAGCAGGGCCCGCTCAAAGTAGCCGGCAGGACCTTGACGCTGCTCGCAGCGCTCGTTCAACTGCAGCAGGTTGAAAAGATTTAGCTCAAAGCACATCGAGGAGTTCTGCAGCTTGGCCGGCTGCTGGCCACGCCACCTCAGCATGGGCAGGTTGTGAACCATACTCTTCTTGTGGACATTGGCCCGCGAGCCGGGCGGCCTGTGCTGCCGATCGGCTGCGGACACAGCCAGCTCAGCCGCAGATTTCCTGGGCGATGTTGTGTCCGAGGCAACGGATGAGGCCCCGGAAGAGGGCGGTGTGTTGGGCACCTGTTCATCGCAGCGTAGCGAGCGCTCGAAGTCCTCTTTGGAAACCGGAAGGGTTTCCGCTTTGATAATGCTAATCCCCGGCAGTAGGCTTATTTCTTCCTCGATGTTCTTGGCGGGTGCACAGATCTCCTCCACATCGCTGTCGGACGTGCTACTGACGGAGGAGGTCTTCCTCGATGAGCAGAGCGTCGTCACGCTTGACCTTTTCCGCACTAGCTGGGATCTAGCGCCCGATTTTGTGGTCGTGGATATCGTTATACCAGCTGGTAGAATGGGCAGAATGATCTCCCTTTGAAGGAGTTCCTCCTCACTGTCTTCGTCGTCGTCCTCAATGGTAATGGTCTCGATTGGGGCACTGGGCTCTTCGATAACATCCACCTCCTTGGCCATAATGGCAACCGAGTGGCGTCGTTCGCTGCCGTTCGCCACCGGCGGAGTCTGCTCAGCAACGGCCACGAAAGACTTGGACCGTTGCAACTTCGGCGACTTGGGCAAATCTTTGGGTTCCGTCTGCTGCAGTTGGGCAAGTTCCCTGGACTCTGGTTGTCGCGGCTCGGGAGTTTCTAGGGGTTCTGATTGGGGCGACTTAGGGGGTTCCTGGACAGTTTCCTCGGAATCTGCTTTCTGCTCCTCCAAAAGATTAATATTAATTTCCTCCGCTGGTTTTGGCTGCTTGGGAGGGGTTTTGGCCTCTGGCTCCTTTTCTTTCGGAGGTGTATTTGGCTCCCGGGACTGCTGCTGCTGCTCCTGCTGCTGCTGCGGTTGAGGCTGGTGCAGTGGAGCATCCATGGGCTCTGACTGAGCGATCTTCAGTGGCCCATTCAGCATGATTTCCAGAGCTGAAAGCGTTTTGTGAGGGCTCTTAAGTTGCGGCATGGCAATCTCATCCTCCATCGACTCAAAGGCCGGCACAGTGATTATATCCTGACTGGCGGGAAGTGGCACTGCCTTTATGGAAGATGGTTTCAGCTTAATCAGGCTGTTGGCATTGCCTGAGCAGTTATTGTTGTTATTGTTAGTGGGTATGGCTTTGGGAACCTCCTCGACTACAAGGGGAACGGCTTTGATGGGAATAACCGACTTTTTACTAAACTTTTCATCGACACTGCTGCTGCGGATGCTGCCACCGGGCATTGACATTACCCTGTTCACCTGGCTGGCCCTGCCAAAGACTATGGACTTGGGATTGGCCTTAAACTGATTAAATTTCAGCTGCAACTTGTCCACTGCCACCTTGCTGAGTATAAGCGGGGCACGTGGCTTGAGAGGGTTGGCCAGCAAAGAGATTTGGCCGGCTCCTCCGGCCGCGGGAATCTGGACGGCAGCTATAGGGGCTGTGGAAACGAAAAGAAAAATGGGAATTACCATCAATTGACAAGGGAATTTCATTTCTTTTCTTTAATTAGTCATCATGCAATGGCGGGCGCGGGCAGGCAGTCAACGATCCTCAAGTAAATGAGAGATCGATCCCTCTACCTCCTCCGCCTAAGATCTCCTCTTCCTTCACTTCTGTTTTTTTTGGTTTTGTTTTTATTGCAGCTGCAAAAACCTGATCGTCATCACTGCTCGCTGCCGTTGTTGTTGTTGTTGCTACCCCGCCTTTTGCATACTTATTGCTATTGATAAAACCAGCAGCAAGCATGTATCGAAAAGAGAAGAGTAACCAAATCCAGGAAAATAACGTTAAAAACCGAAATAAAAACGAAACTATTCAAAATAAAAAAGAAATGGAACCGAACCCAGTGCTCAGGGTTGAATTTATGCCACACACAAACCCAATTAATTTTTGGAACGTTTCAAACCGTTTTCCGTGTTATGAAATGTGCAGCAGTCAAACAACAACTAAAAACTAAACCCGCAGCAAGCAAAAGCCAGCCACTGACAGCAGCAGCAACAACCACGCAGCGAGAAACAACAAAAGTAAACTATATTAATAAGAAGAAAGAAAAACAACAACAATTTACGCACACACACACTACACAATCTCTTTTGGGGGAAAACACTCGAGCATTTTCCACTTTCCGGATCGGAAACGGAGATCGCACTTAGCTTATATAATAACCCACTCACCTGCTTTCTGAGGAAGCTCCGATTTGGCAAGTAGTGATCTGCCAGGTGCTGCTCCGCTGTTTCCCGATGTTGTTGCTGCTGGTGGAGCAGGAGTCGGAGCTGTTGTCATGGTGGCTATGCCGTTGTGAATGGTGAGTTGTGCCTTGTTGAGCGCGGAACCCGACCGGATGACCACTGGCTGGGCATTGCCTGGGGTTCCTCCGACTCCACCTCCGACGATGGTTTTCCTTGGGGGTGCCAAAATGGCCACTAGCGGCTGGCTGGGATTGTTGGGCGATGGCACCAGCTGGAAAAGTGGAGCAGAGCCCATAGATGTTGCACCAGTCACGGTTCCAGTCTTTAATGCTTTTGGCAATATGTTCACCGCCGTCAGTTTGGATTTTAAGGTGGTTTGGATCTGATGGGGGACACCAGTAGTGGTGCCTGGCTGGATATTGCTGAAGGTGATGTTACAGGATTTGCTGCCCGCCATCGAGGAGAGGGGAACAAAGCGAACCTCCTCTTTTCGGGGCCCAATTGCCAAGACACTGTTTCCTGAGGTACTTTGGCCGCCACCGCCGCCGGAGGACGACAATGATGACATGGTGATTGTTAGCTCGTGCTTGGCCTTCTGCTGCATCTGCTTGGTCTCCTCACTGGCCAAGGACAAGGGCAACATGGTGGTATCCTTTCGCTTAAATCCACTTTCTACGATTAGTTTTCAACGGGAAAACAGGATAGAAGTGAAATTAAAGGTTCTTTCTCCGTGCGCGTCTAGTTTTCGTAACTATAATTTTTGGACGTTGAGGCGCACAAAAGTTTCTGGCATTTTAATACACTTCGCAGTCCGGGGGTTGGTATTTTTTCTCTGTCTTGTTTTTACAATTTTCCGGCGAGTGGTTTCACGATTTCACTGTTTTTTCACCTTTTAGTTATTTACTATACACTCTTTCCTAAGCAATTTTTTTACTTGCTTAAAAAGCTGCGCTTATAAAGATTCGAGTTAAAGATATAGTTTTCGCGCGTTTATTTGCACACAATTATGTATATTTATTGATTTGGTATTATACCAGCCAATGGTATTTATTTTTAATTCGCAAATTGGCAGTTCCGCTGCCTCGAGACTCGGAATAGTTTAAACTCTGTTTGTTATTTTGCCAATTACAATCACCTGTAAAAGTGTTTTTAAATATTAGTTAGCTGGTTAAAAGACTAGAAGTTTAGAAAATAAATGACGAGATTTTCCCATGTGCCAGCATACATTTCATTTGAAAATTTTCTGAAAGCCAACACCAAACCTGAACTTTTTTATACTAAGAAAAAAATATTAATAAGGAAATCAGAGGTTAAACACTTAATCAAGCGATTAATTACAAGTTCTACATATTCTACTACACCTCTGAATTTGGCGAAACGCCATTTTGACAATTGCCCACGGCTGTATAATATTTTCAGGTTGCCAGGCTGCGGTCACACCGGATACATATTGAATTCTGATACCATTTTTAGTTATGCTGTATGAAGATTTATGTTATCTCGAAAATAACTTGCTCTTATTTATAGCCTTTTCAAGACATTGATGCTCCTCATAAGACACCCTCTCAATCCCACGACCATAAGCATAATCCCAGTCTCTGTCGCCCATGTTACGTAGCTGACGATGTCACAAGGCCCCAGAGTATAAACTTCTTATCTCGGGGTTCGGATGAGATGGTCGGGATTTGTGGAGAACCACCGAACCTACAGCTTTAGATTTTTCGCTTTCTGAAAGTACACCCCTTGGACACACAGAATCCAACAGTTGACTTACCGTCAGACTCCTCCTGAATTCCTGCGGAGCGAATCAAAATGTCCAGCATAGACGGAGACGGAAGCCAGGATGCGACACTGTTAGGGCAGAGGCAGCAGCTGTAACCATACACATTTGTGGTGTTATTGGAAATACCGACACTTTTGTGCGGGATAAGATGCTTACCTGTCGCTTTCGTTTGATTGAACATTGATTGCGAGGGTGTTAAATGAGTTCGACCTCGCAGGGCAAACTGTGGCGTACTCAGTGCGAAAACGAATACCAACTAAAATAGCCAACAACTCTTCGCGATTCCCACACACTTTAACGGATTTAATCTGAATCGGCTAAATTAGCGCTCAACTCGGGATAATCCGCACTCCTTGAATTTCGGACGCGTTGTGTCCAGCGATATTGGAAACTGCAAAAGCATGTGTGTATTTTAATTTCTATGATCGAACGGCTCAGGTGGCAACTCTGCCCAGATTTGTGTGGGCCTGGTGTCGGTTATTTTAAAAATCAGAAATAAAACCTTCCAACTGTTTGCATTTGTGAGAACTATATCCTTAAATGTAAATTGTTTATGGTGGGCATAATTATTTTTATAACTGAGTTACCTTGACTTAGAGCTTTAAAATCCAAACAGTCGCGAATGGGGCTGCAGATGTCAAACGGAAGTCAATATTTTTAATTATTCTAGGAAAAAACGGGTGAAAAGTGAGTGACTTTATTACCTTTTGTTATTTGTTTTTTCCAAGTAGTTTACTTTGAAACGTTTGTGTAAAGAACGCATAAATGATGCTGCTTCTTCCTTTTGAACTATCCCACAGCGCAGTGTAGGAAAACGCCGCCATTATAAAACAACGGCAGCGCCCCGCCAGTGTTGCCTAATCTTGGACTGACAAAGTGGTAGTTTTTTTTTCTTCGTGTCAATTTACGCGACAATTTAACAAACGATTATTAAACAGCTTTCATTAACCAGAGAGATCAACTCCCACTGCCAACATGTCCCTGTTGAACAACGACGACAGCATTCCCAACATGGACGAGGATCCACAGGGTGAGAGCCATGAAATTCTATGAGAGTGGGCGAGGGCGAGTCCAGTGATGATGTTATCATTAACCGTTGCTTCCATAAACAAATTAAAAAATCCAGTGATGATCCACGATGATGAGCCGACGACGGCGCTCCACATGCCCAGCGGACGGTCAATGGACTCGCTGCGCTCCTCCTTCACCAACCGGAGCTCCACTCCGGACTCATCCCACAACTCTCTGGACACCATGGAAATGGCCCAGGACGACCGAGAGGAGAAGGCCCGGCTCATCACCCAGGTCCTAGAGCTGCAGAACACGCTGGACGACCTGTCGCAGCGCGTGGATTCCGTCAAGGAAGAAAATCTCAAGCTGCGCTCTGAAAACCAAGTGCTTGGACAGTACATCGAGAACCTGATGTCCGCCTCCTCGGTGTTCCAATCGACCAGCCCCAGTGCGGCCAAAAAGAAGTAGCCAGGGAATATCCAAAGAAACTCCAATCCCAACTCAAATATGCCTTCTCGTTCACGCTAGAGCTATTTTATACTCGAAATTAAGCTATATTGCAATGTTGTTTCAGTTGCTAATCCGTCGAATTTGTCTTGTTTAGGTTAAGCTTATCGCTCTATGTATTTTATACATACAAGTAAATTATTTATTTAGATAATATTAATAAATCAATAATATTACCCTTGCAATTAGCCTGTCATTTAAATTGGTGCTGCCACTTGTACACCGGTCTGGCAACCCTGCCAGAGCACAGCTGCCAGCTGTTCGACGTAGTCGTACAACAACAAATTTAGCAGCGAGCTGGAAATTCTATTTTTGTATTCGAAAAAAAAAAACGCAGATCGAGTGTAAAAGTTGCAGATTCCGTGCTTAGATAACAAAGCGTCTTAATAACTGGAAAAACTAAAGCTCGGTCGCCTGGCGCTCATAAAAACAAATTTACGGTGCCTGGTGGAGGAAAAGTGATTGCGAAATACGCAAAGAGCTGCAGGTGTGGGTGCTTGTTTGTTTGGATGTGTGGGCGTATGTGAGGGAAAACAAAGCATTTGTTGCTGCTGCTTTGCACTCTGATGAGTGGAAATAGGCTTTTTCGCGTTTGCCACACAAGAATCTAACATTTGGCTAGCTTTTCTTTGTGTTGGAGGTCCTCCACCTCCCTCTCCCACCCATAAAGCAGCAGCAACAACAAAGCAGACTAGTGATAGTGTTGTAAAATGCCTGGTTCGCCCCTCAATACACTTCGTACTGCATTTATTGTGTTTTAATATGCACTTTATTTATACTCCAACACCCCCGCCGCCACCCACGTGTCTGCGTCAACAGAGAGAAAGAAAGACGTCATCCCGCATCATTCCAGAACGCCGCCGACGTCTACGGCGTTAATGGCGGAAGTAGCAGCTGCAGCACCCGTCGTCAACAAAGAAGCACCGAAGGATATCTGCGACAACTAAACAAGCAACTAGGAAGTCACTGCCAGGAGGCACACTGCAACACATCTAACCCCCGCCAGAAACGGCAGCCACCAAAAATGTTTTGACCTTTCACACCGCACAGCTAGAGCGCTCGCTGCTCTTCTCTGTCCCCCAGACATCGTCTCGTCACCTGTTTCAGCGTTAAATCGCCAATTCCCGGCAGCAAACAACACATACACATCCGCCAACCATGTCTTTTTCCGATTTCGACGCCATATACGAGGATGAGCAGCTGGAGGACCTGGAACACTTCCAGGACCAGACAGTGGCGCCTGTACCCGAGCCTATTATTATCCGCGGCGCGGGCAATATGACGGTGTAAGTAAACAAATTATATAGCGAACAAAAGGAGAGTGCAGATAGTGGAATGCAACTCAACTGCGAACGCAATGTTATCTGCACTTAACTTGTTCCATTTGCAGTTACATTTCATACACCCAAAACTTGTCTTAACGACAATTTTTACTTGTGTTAAGACAGCATTCTAGAAGTCCTTTAAAATACCCTGTATCGAAAGCACCTTTATGAAGAAACAGTTCTCAGAGGCTGTATGACTTAGAGCAACCAAGTACTTATTAAGATATTACAAAGAAATGTTATACATATGATATAGCAGACGTATTTCTAATACCAAAAACAATTAAATTATAACCAACGAAGCTAAGTAATCCAAGTAATTCTATTTGTTTTCCTAAATATAAAAACAGGTACAAATACTTTGACCTCTGCTGAGCTTATATCGTAGTATTTGCCGTGATATATATTAGTTGAAGCCGCGGAAATGTTGTTCAAGGCTCTTTACGAAACCCAATTTCATCATGACATACAATGTGTAGCCCTACTTCGATATTGATACCGCTTGACCCCATTTTCTTCTTTTTGAGCAATGGCATTGGTGTGTTCTCAGCTGTCAGTTGTTTAGGTATTGCACAAGAACTTCCGATACAGGGCAGAATAAATGCATTGACACGTCAATTACCCATTCCTCACCTCTCTGTTTTCTCTCGATTCACAGCTTTGGTCTGAGCAATCGCTTCAACGTAGAGTTCCCGTGCGGCCTGCTGTCTCGCGTCGCTCCCGAGGAGTTCAAGGCGACGGTGGGCCGCATTAACGGGGTGCTGAAAAAATCCCTGCCCGTTAACGTTAAGTGGCTCTTTTGCGGCTGTGTTTGCTGTTGCTGCACGCTCGGCTGCTCGCTCTGGCCCGTCATCTGTCTCAGCAAACGCGTAAGTTGAACTATCTACATACTTGGCAACGGTTAGATCATTTTAATCACGCCTTAATCTCCCTTGCAGACACAACTCACTCTGGACAAACTGTTCGAATGGGAGAATAATCATTTATATCATAAGCTGGGCCTGCACTGGCGACTGCATAAGCAACAATGTGATTCCAATTCCATGATGGAGTATGTTATTTTAATTGAATTTATACCGAAAACGCCCATCTATCGGCCCGACTAATGGCTGGGATATAAAGGGGGTATAATGGTAATTGTAAAATATAAACACTAGCTGCTAACACTTTGCTTTAGGCGTTTATCGATCATGCGGCGGAGAGTATGCATATATGAGTACACTAACCCATAGGCAAGCGCAGCAAAGAGCACACACAATATGGGCATTAGCTAGTTTAGTGCACCACAACTCGCGCTGATTGTCGTTTTAAGCTAGTTTCTATTTAATGTTTAGTCAAAAACTACCACTTTTCGGAAAAATCGTAGCCAGTAAGATCGATTTAGGGCGCTTTACTCTCGATTTGTATTATATTTTATTTGTGGTTGTTTGTAAATCTTAACTTGTTTCTTACGAGCTAATGCAATATTAAATAATATTCGTGTTAGGAAATTGATTTACAATGATGAGTTTTTGTAGGGGGTTAAGCCGTGGAAAACCTTTTCGAATGTCTGGAACGACATAATATGTCACACGATGTTTTGGTTTTGTATTTAAAAACAAAATTTGTTGTATAAACAATCATTACAGCTCCAACTTCTACTTCCTCCCGCTTCGAATTCAATTCTCTTCAGTTAATGTACATATTTATTTGTAATATTTATCATATTGTGTGTTGTTTCAGTAATTTTACAGCACTTTGGGGGCTTACTCGGTCGATGAACAATAAATAAATTTAATTTACGTTTAGGATTCGTTTATGTATTAATATGCTTAAATGTAATCAAGTCTTTTAACAATGCGCGGGTCTGGCTCTAGGAATCTACTATATAGAATATATAGCTTAAGGAATGCGATCGGAATGAATCGGTATCAACAATGGTGTTTTGTTTTCTATATTTGGGTAATACTTGGAAATGGGAAAGCAGGAAGAATGGGATGGTTGGGGAAGGATATGAGTCCGACTACTGGACTTCGCCGGTTATTTCGGCCGGGTTCAAGTAGTCGTCGCTCGGAATTGAGGCGGACATGGCTAGCGTGGACATCTCTACGTCGCTTTCTGCGCCCATATGTTCGTCGTCATTATCGTCTTCGCCCTCGTCCCCTTCCTCGTCGTCGTCGTTGTCATCCTCCTCATCGCCTTCATTCCCATCCTCTTCTTCTTCATCGTACTCATCCTCTTCCTCAATCATAGTTTCCTCGACATCCTCATTCGCTCCCCCAGCTCCACCTCCGTCTTCGGAAGTTGTCAGCTGTGTTTCTGGCTCGAAAGGCATTTGGGTCTCGGGTACTGCATAATCCTTAACCTCGGGCTCCTCTTTAGTTCGCTCTGGAGCCTTACCAACCAGCTCGTTGGCGCTTTGCAGCAGGGCTTCCGTCTGCTTGCGTATGGCCCGCATCACCAGTGCGTCCTGCTTCATCTGGAAGTCGTGCTCTCGTCGCGCGAACTCCTTTTGCTGCTTGAAGAAGTCCTCCAGCATCTCCTTTTGGGCCGAGCGCATGGCACTGGCCATTTCTGTCAGCTCTTTCGCAAACAGTTCCTCCTGCCGTTTCTTACGCAGCTTGGACTCCTCCTCGCTGGACTTTCGCTTCGGCTCCTCTGCTCCCATCACTGAATGCGGTCGGAAGCTTTTCGGCGGCGTGGTTTCGTACATTGTGGAGCTGCGCTGCAGCTTCACAGGCACGGGCATGCCCATGGGCGGGCTTTGCCCTAAGCGACGCTTTCGCGGTTGAAGCTGCTGGTGCTGCTGGGGAGTCAGTTGGTGCGAGGACATCATGTGGTGAGCATGCCTGCTGGTGGAAGCGCCGCCCGTCTGTTGTCCTCCCATCGGATACTTTGGCGGCGGTCCGCGGCTCACCAGCGAAGCCATCGACAAAGGCGACTGCGGGGGACTGGTTATCGCCTGGTCCAGATCAGGAATCATTCGATCCGGTCGCAACGAATATCCCGTGTCCCGCATGGGTACCGTCTTCATGCGCATGCCGCCCGTCGGCTGCACACTTAGATCCCTGGGAAGACGCAGTCCGGATTGGCCGGGACTCGCGTTCTGCTTCCGGGGTAGCATCAGCTTGCTCAGCGGATGCACAAAGTTGATGTTGCTTGTGCTCTGGAGGGCAAGTGATCGATTCACCCTTCCCATCTTGGTCAGAGTTGGGGGCGGACGATCGATCTGCAGGATACCGTGTGTAGGACGTCGCTGATCGTCTCCCTTGGCAAAGGATGCCACACGCAGTGGCGGGAGAGCTTCGGGCGGCGTAGATGCATAGACGGGATCATCGTCGGTTTCATCTAAAACCACCGGCGGCGGCGGCGAAGGCGATGCTGGGGCCGTGGGTGGCGGTGTGTTGGTACCATCCATGCCCAGATCCATGTCCGGTTCGTGTTTCACTGATACTATAAACGGCAAATGGGGCACCTCGTCCTGATCGCGTGGACTGGCCTCTGTGGCATCCCCGCTTCCATAGTCATAGCCCTCCAGATCCGGCTCGGATACCATATCTGATTTCAGCGGGGTCTCATAGCCTGTAATGGGTGCGAATTATTTATTATTTATTAGCAGGAAGAATGGCAATTCCAAAACTTTTTATTTCATTTCATGGTAGATGCCCATATATTTTATTAAAGATATTATTAAAGGTAAGATAAACTGCAATTTAAACAGTATTTTAGATGATCAAAGCAAGCCCTATATCTGAGCCTTTATATTAATGCAAAATTGATAGAAATTTAGGTTGTATTTACCTCAAAGTAAGCTTTAGGCAACTCACAAAATATGGCAAAAGTTAAGGGTAGGGACGA
>JAEIHY010013519.1:0-20540 GCA_018904565.1 Drosophila tsacasi | reverse complement strand
AGAGGCCCTCATAACCCTCTTATTCTTCTTGCGCATGTGCTTCTTCCACTTCCTCCAGTACTTCTGGATCTTGGAAGCCGCGCGATTCATGGCGAAGATGAGGATGCGCTCCTGCCGGCGCTTGGCCTCCTCCTCTTCGCGCTTCACCACGATTTCCTTGTAGACCCGCTCCACCTTCCGGAACCCGAACATAAAATCGTCCAGCTCCTTCTTGGCCACCTTGTGCTGTTCGGCGATCTCAATGTTCTCGATCATCTTTTCGCCGATGACATGATCGTACTTTCTGATCAGCGCCTGCAGCTGTAGGATGAGCTTGTTCCTGGATGACGGAGCGGACATGCCTCGAATAAATTAGAGCTAAATTGTGCCCATTAAACTCACTTTTCCTCGCGGAGTCCCATCTCCCGCTTTAAGTAGGCCTTAGTCGACGAATCGTAACTGTTTTTGGTCGTCTCCAGCATCTCCTCCAGTTCAGCCTGCCGCTCAAGGCTTACCTTCCTCTTTGCACGGACCATGCGATTGACACGATCGCTGAGGGGGCAGAGGTGAGGATAAGGACTCAATCAGTCCACGCTTAACTTAAGACTCACATTTCTTTCTGAATGCACTGGTTCTTCTCACGCTTCTTCTTCTGGAGCATTTCCTCGTAGGTCTGCAGGTAGGCCTCCTTGGCTTGCAGCCGCCATTTATAGGCCATCTTCTGCAAGCGAATTTTCTCTTTCAGCACCTCCACATGCTCCTTGACCTTCTCATTCTCTTTATACATTGCGTAGAGCTTGCGCTCTTGGGCAATCGCCTCGGTGGAGGTCCTGTAGAGGCGATCTTCGGCAATGTCGTAAAGCATTTGAAAGGCCTTTAGCAGCTTGTTCTCTTCGTTGCTCAGGTGGTTGTAGTAGCGCGGGAACAGTACGTGCATCTGGTGGTTGCGCTGGAAGAAGTCAATGATCTGGATCATACCATGGTCCGCCAGAGGCGGTCGCTTCTCGCGCAGTATAAAGCCCCGGCGCCGCAGGAAGGAGGACACGAGACGGAGGGCGGGCTCGTATTTGGAGCCTTCCAGAACCTGGGTCATGTGATGCGGATGCTCCAGCAACTTGGGCAAGATCAGCGAGATTTTAACCCTCTCAATTGCCTCTGCCAGGACACCCATTACACAGCCAATCTGCACCAAGCGGACGTTGGCGAATTCTGCGCGAGTACAAGGTTAATTATTAGCCTATGCCGGTGTTTATATATAACTATAACCCTAAGAGTATGATATAGTCGATCTGGCCCTATATCACTTGTATACTAAAGAGAATAAGAAGAACACTATCCTCATAAAGATAGCTCCAAACCTGAAAGACTTGCTTGCGTAGAACCGTACATACGGTGAACTTTACTCGGCTGTTGATGATGATCAAGAATATATTTACTCTATAGGGTTGCATATGCCTATCAGGTATAAAGAGTGCAAACGAATCCCTGATGACTCTGTATTATCTTACCATGCTGGGCCAACTTTATGTCTTGCAGCTTCTCCGGCGACATCGCCTTGCCGCGCATCATCTCTGTCATACTCATCTTGCCACTTTTTTAAGTCAACTGGTTTCATGTGAAGAATTTATTTCTTTATTTATTAAATTTATGTTGTGGGAGCTGCATTTGTATGTTTGGTGTTTAGTTTTTATTTGAGTTTCTTAAATTTTTGTTTTTTGTTTGTTTTTATTTTCTACAACAGCAGAACTGCTAGTATCGGTGTGAATTTGAGTGCTGGAGTGAGACAGAGCTGCAGTTTGATGGAAGTTGGACCGCCTGCCCTGATCCCCTGAACGATGGGGACACTTTATGTACACAAATTCCCATATTTGCAAAGCGAGCCCTCGGCACTTTTACTATATATGTGTATATATCTGCCGCCGGAGTGCGCTCCGCTGGGCTGCAAACTTGCTCAAGTGGAAGCTCTTGTTCGGACCCGAATCAAGTTGACATTACATGGCGGGTTCCAGTATTTCAGCGATTCAGCCGCGGACTGCAGACTGCGGACTGCGGACAAAGTTTCTAAACAAATGCTCCGGAATTTGTGACTACAAATGCGACGCTTCCTGCTCGATGTTAGATGCGCTTTTTCACTTTTTTCCTTCACTGTTCTTATTTTCTGTTTGCTCTGCTTGCACTCCTCTGTTCCGCTGTGTTGCCAAAAATTTATGGATAACAATATTTTTACTCGGCAAAAGACGCACACAGCTCACAGCAAATGGCAAACGACTTGCAGCGAGTCACAGGCGAGGCACCTAAATAAACAAATGCGTGGGGAGGGGTTTTTTTTCGCAGGATAGTTCTCAGGGGAGTTTTCGGAGGGGGAGGGGCGTCTGCCGACGGATTTTCTGGGGGACGGGAGCATTGCAGGAGCGTAATTTGTATGCACAATGCGAACAGCCTCCGTCTCCGCCTGTGAATCCGAATCGAGCAGCATGCGCGAGTGAACTCTTTCGCTTTTATCTTTATTCCCCATGTTCTTTGTGTTTTGGATACCCTTTTTGAATGGGGTAATTCTGGGTACTCAAGCTGTTTGTAAAGATTACTATAAACTTTCAAGTGCGAAAAAAACGAATGGATGTCACAATAAACCAATTGCTATAGCGAATACATTGCAAATTTCAGTGCCTGTGCCTGAGTTAAAAATTAAATATTTGAGAATTCACATTTTATTTGAATCTTCCGTTGAAACCGCTTGATAATAATATTATTTTCAAGGAAATAAAATATAATATCGCCTGGCCTGAATTTATTTTGCGTAAAAATCTGTTTCAATAAAAAATGTTATTTAAATTTCTGATAATAACTTATTGATATGCCGTCGGTTATTTCAGGTTTTTTGGAAAGGAGTGCACACCAATTTCGTTGCTAGGCCCCTCTTTTTTTGGTCACAATTTTTGGCCCCCGCTCGCTGTTGTGGCTCCTGTTCCTGTGCGCTTATGCATTTGTCTCGATTCGTTTGGCTCGCACAAAAACAAATTGCCGGAAGTATGCAAATGTATGATGCAGCTTATCAGATATTGTTTGAGAGCCTGCACTCGTTGGGTGGGAGTGTCGCTGTGACAGGGGAACACGGTGTGTGGGTGCGGCAGTGGGCGTTTGTTTTCGGGGCGGGGCATTTGGCACAGCGCTCATTTGCCTTGCAAAAGGCGCGCCACCAGTAAGCAAGCAGCAAACAACGACCGAGCGACGCCAAATAACTCCCAGAGACACTTGCACCCGAAATGCCGGGAAAATGTATAGTCGGGAATTGAACTGTCAGCTGCAGCTGCAGGTTGCCGGAATCGAAATTGAATTATATTTGCACTTTATACTAAAGATCCATCAGATGACACCAGCAGCGAATTGAAGGAATCAAAATTAATTAAAATGTTGCGCCCGGCAGTTTTCTTTGAGGAGAGTGCAAATGAAGAAATTTAATTTAGATTCCGACTGAGCTTGACTTTCCACTGTAATATTTGGAAACGCAACGCAAATGCTGCCCTCGAGCTTGTAAATAAAGTACCGAAAGGAAAGTGCTTTAAATGATTAATATTTATTTTGACCTAACTAATGTGTTCTAAAAAATCCTACCGCCTCGTGTCTTTTGCAAATATTATTAAGTTTTTTATGTTTAAAATATATATTTTTGCATTGTTGTTTTAAGCACTTGGTTCAGCATTTTACACTATCCTTACGGAATTCCCTAAGAAGGGCGAAATAAATACTTCGACGAGCAGCGCTAGATGTCATTTATCACCGGCGAACTTTGTGACATTTATGCTCTGTGACAAGCAGGTCCAGAAGGACAATCACTGGAGCCTGGCTAGCAGTCGGCTCGACAAAGTTTCCTTTCGACAGATGACATATTTTCCTTCAGCTCTCCTACATGACTATTTGATATTTCCATATTTCCGTAGATATACTGGTCTGGCCCCAAAAAACACCCCCTATTGATAAATGATGCTGATGGATTTTTATTGCCCCAAGCTCTTCGGTTGGACAAGGGAAGATAGCTGGACCTGGCCGTCTCTTTCAGGGGTCTGGGGGCTGGGCTGTGGGCTGTGGGCTTGGGGCCTTGGTCCACATGTATGACACGCTGTTGGCCGGCTGCTTATCAACGGTTTAGCGCGGCTTGTGTGCCTGACAGGTGAATAAAAGCAGCTGTCAACACTTTTTTATCCCTGTCTTTCGGAAGGTGTGTGTGTGGGTGGGTGAGCAGAGAGTGTTGGCGAACAGAGAGTCCATTAATATTGATATAGAATATATTGATTTTAGTTTTTGTTTTTCTCCTGCCAAGGAGGAGCATATGAGGCGAAAGATTAATGCTGCTGCGAGGATGCCAAACAAGCATTTGACTAAGCTTTCTGGGAAGTCTCGAAGGACTGAATCCTTGAAGACGACAATTAGCTTTCGGCTATTTCTGGCCAAGTCGAGGACTTGCCAATGATTTGCCTGGCTGGTAAGCTTATTAAATATAAATTGCCTGGCCATCCATCAAAATGCTCGAAGGAAAGCCCTATATATGTCAGAGTAGAGAGAGGAAGAAAGACGCAAGTCTGCAGGCGAATTGAGAAACAACTTCAATGCCAATTGGCCAAATCCGAATGCATTTTATGGCCACAAAATCAATTCAATGGCTCAACAAGATGCTCAGTTTATGTCGGCTGTTGGCAGTCGGTAGTTGGTAGTCGGGGGCAGTGGGCTGTGGGCTTTGGGCGTGGCTGCTGCACTTCTCGCCTTCCGACGGTTGAAAATTTTATGTTTAATTTATTGATACACTCAGCTCGCAATAAAAATTGATGGCAAAAACACATTTACACACACCGGATGGTGAGGGGCGGGGAAAAGTGGAAAAAAAGCGGGGAGAGGCGTTGGCCATAATTTTTCATTTCATTGTTTTGTTTCGTGGGAAAATACGCGGCGGATAAACCCGAAACAAAAAGCTTGCAAAGTAGCGAGCAGCAGCAGGCAAAAAAGGAGAGCAAAGAAAAACGAGAGAAAATTCTTTTCTATGCCAGAGAAATTCATGAAAATGCCTGACGGAACTGGAAGCGAATTTTTGTGATATTTATTTGCTGTGCCCAGAAAAAAAGACGTGGAAAAAGAAACCCAGTTGGAAGAACTGCAATAAAGCCAAACAGACAAAACAGACGGAAATGAAAGCGAAGAAATAATGTCCCCGGATTCAGTTCCAGTTTCGGATCCAAGCACGGCAAAAAGGAAAGTGAAAAGTTGGCCGAAAGGAGCGAGAAACTAAAACCAAACCGAACTGAACCGAACTGAGCCAAACCCGAAACCAAAGGCGCAGCTCTGTTGATTTTACTTTTATTGCCATAATTTATATATGCACAGATCCGACGCCCAGCGGGGCGTATACGCAACGCAGTTCTTAGCAGCTGCACATTATGCGAAGGCCTTGATAGTGCCTGAGTGGCGGTCCATGGATTTATTCCACTTTAAGGCAAATCGACTGAGCGGGCAGCTGCAAATCATTTTTAAATGCTTACAAATTTCCAGCACAATTTACAACTTAAATAAATTTACTGCAGGCGAGCGAGAAGCCCGGAAAAGTTATGAAAAATGTTGGGAAGCAGAAAGCAAAGCCCAGCAAATGAAGAATAAATCAATCTTACACTCAGAGTTGGGTGGAAGACCACAGCTCACGAAGAGAGAGAAGGGGCCAGAAAAGAGAGACAGAGAATGAGGGAGTAGGAAATTCAATAAAGTTTAAGAATGCTGAAAATACTATAGCTTACCTGAGGGCAGCTACAGCAGCAGCTGTGTGCGTGTATGCGGAAAAACTGCACTATTTGTGTAGTTAGCCAAGTTGTACATGAAATTTCACAGAACTCTTAATGGCTTCACTTGCTTATTTCCACCGATTTTCCACACCACCTCCTCTTATTACTTTTTGCTCTATTTTTCCCTACCTGTTCCGTTGCCCGATCTTTTGCAATTCACAATTTTACAGGAACAGTGAATTATGTTTTTCACGTCTGCCTTTTGCCCAGGTTTTCCTCCGGGTTTTCCCACTTTCCTCCCTGCTTCCGGGCATTCGCGGTCTATGGCCCATTTGTGTGTTTTGAGGCCTTTGGCGACGGCCGTAAGTACGCTAATAGCTTCTTATGACAGCAATGAGGAAAAATCATGCGAAAATTCAATTCCACGTATTTTCTCTTACCGCACAGGGAACAAAACATTTTTACGGGCAGATAACATTTCTACCTCCCGTTTTTAAACGAATTAGGAGCTTTTCTATAGTTTCAATGGTGTCAGTCTGCGGTTGAATAAAGTTTCCTGTTAGGAAAATACATCGCATCTCAATGCTTATTTTCTCACAGTAAACTTAGTTTATACCTTCGATAAAAGAAAATATGGCCAATAAATTTGTAGTTTCAATTAAACTTGGCCATGAAGGAGCATTTGTTGCTGATATAAATTGATTTCTAGCACTTAACACGCACTTGCAATATATTGACTCTGCTCGTAGATAAATTCAGGTCTGAATTCGCCTTTGTCATAAAATCCAATCAGCAAAAAATTCAATTTTAACGAACATTTTAGTAAACCATAAATCATACATACATATATGTTTTCTACTTTATGACGATGACTAACTCTCGATTGTCTTTTATTAAAATATATGCTGCTCGGTCACTAGGAGGATGTCAAACGCAAGTGTCCTGACTGCTGCTCCTGTCACATCGCATGAATCACTGGGAGTTGTAAGCTTTGATGGTCGGACAGTTCAACTTAATAGAAGTTTTTTTTTTTTTTCGAAGACAAAAAACCGTAGCTAAGTAAGTGGAATTGTTATGACACTGAGTGTGAAAAGAGAGCGCCACAATTGAAACAAATTAAAGGTTGATGGGGTGGGAGTGGTCTGAATCGACTGTTGTCGGCGTGTTAACAAAACCACTTTATGCAGTTCATTGAAATTACCCCCTTTCCCGGTCGCAGCCACTCTGTTATTTTTTATTTCGATTTTTTCCGCTCCTCCAGAGCAATTAACACGCACACAGACACACACAAAGGGATCATAATTGTTGTCGCTGACAACAGCAGGGAGAGACAACAACAGTGGCGATGCCACCAGGGCTAACGATTGTAAATTCGAAAATTGCAAGGCGGGGGCAGGATGCGGTTGCAGGAAGGTGACGAGCACAAGCCGGGGGAACATCTGTTTCAGCCAGGCACTCGTTCATTTTTAATGCATGCAACTGCAATTGAGCTGCCTTCGCCTGCAGAGCAAATGTCGAGCAGTTTGCCACCGTGCCCAGCACTCCTCCAACCCCTCTCGAAAGCACAGAGAAAAACTACATTAAACGAAAGAATACTTTAAAACTGACTTTTTGGATTTTAATTTGTTCCCTACAAAACTCACTACATTTTCACCGAATATTTAACGAAACTTGTATACAAAAAATCTCTCTCTACCAATGAGAACATAATTATACAAGAATATATTATAGAAAAAGGGTGCAAGTGCTGTAGATAGAAATATATTTTAATTGGATATTAATTAAAAAAAATCCCGCTTAATAGGACCGTGTAGCATTTGTATTTTAAGCACCCGGTAAATGTAATTTTTCCTTTCTGTGCTCCTGGCATTGAGGCTGGCTGGTTCAGCTGTTTTGGGCCACGCCTTTGACATTGCGCACGCAGCCAAGGAAATTGTCGAGGATATTGAGCCATTGAAACACTAATTGATTATGGCCTGATTGGGTGAGATGTTGAGATATGGCGCAGGGTCTCGGGCTCCATGTGTGGGCTTAAGTTTGTGGGGCACTTACCGATTGTCAGGCAGAGGATGCCACCAAGCAGGAGCTGCGTGAGCTGGGCTCCCGGCTGGGACCGCGTTCTCGTTTCGAGTGTTTGCATTTTGGATCGACTGCGACTTTTCCAGGAGCGCATCCCCTTGCGCGGGGATACGAAAATGTTCGGTTGAGCGAAAATAATGCACTGCTCGGCACTTTCGCTGGCTTTCACTGGCTGACTCCGGCGGATCCACGGGGGTCTGTGGTGGGGGGAGCCCGGGCTCCGGCAGCGATATGCGAACGCATTTAACACCTGCTCGGTAGCTACGGTTCTGCCAACGCGGCGTATACGCAATTTATGTAGTCTGGGGAAATGTTCCACTCCTCGACTTTTTTCTGCAAACGTTTACTATTTCACTTTTCACTGACTTCGCTGACAGTTTGTCAAATAATAGTTTTTCCGTCTTTTATTGCTGGGGACGGTATCAACTGTGTGTTTTTTATGGCCAATTTTATTGCCTCACAATCGCTGTGCTGCTCATAATTTGTTTAATATTTCTTCTGGTTTTAGTTGGCCAGTTTCTTAACTGTGATTTCGGCTCCACGGATCATCAATAACCGCTGGCTCTGGGCCATGTTTCCACTATTTTCCCCTCCGTGGTGGAAAAACAACATCTGTCTCTGTGGGGCTAAGTCCCACTTTCCCTTTGATTCAGATTGGATTTCGGACCGTTTCCGCTGGCGTTTTTGTTTGTTTAGCGCATTTATCTGAAATGAAACAAAAGGCAATCGGGGTTTTTAATGTTCCGTTAATAGAGAATCGATTTATTTTAGACTGCTAAATGCCGAGTGATTTACTGTAGGTCCTTTTGTGGCCGTGGGTGGGTGTTCGGGTGTGCTTATATGGTCTGCCCTCTGGCCCACACGCGGACATGTGAGTGTGTGTGTGTTAGCTGGTGGTGTATTGTTATTGCAGATAATTGCTTTTGGCCGCTCGGCTCGGAATTCGTGTTTAGTTTAGCGCTCAATTAATTATCTCAAGTTTCGCCATTTGCCGGCTTAGTTTGCCGGGAATTGGCCTCGGGCCACATGGCCACGCAATTTGTATTCAATGCGCCAAATTACTCCTCTCGAACAACTCGAACGGTTGTCAATTAATTTAGTTCTCAGCCAACAACATAGCTCCCCGAGTAAGTAGAGGGGAAGTCGGCTTAAATTAGCTGAATTTCTATTACTGGAAATATTATTACATCTTAAAGGAAAAACATGAATATTTGCATAGGCTGCATATCAATTGTAATTAGTTTAATTCGAAATATGATCTAAATTTGACAAAATTAACACTGCATTTTCAATTATCTCTCTTCCTTTAACCATTTTAATCGATTCAAGAAAGAAAATGTTATTTCGTAACTTAGTTTAAACCAAGTGAAAGTCAATCGACTTCAGTTTTTATTTTCGTTCGCATTAATTTCCGCTTTAAGAACTCCACCCATTCGGAAACTATTGGCTATACTTCACTTGGATTTACTTGGGTAATTTTTCATAGAATTTTTCGTGTCGGCAGCAGCTGGCACCGCCAAAGTGGCACACGACTGACGCTCTTTGGGACGCTCACAAAAAAAAATGGGGAAAAAAGACAAACACAAATTTATCTTCATAATTTTCCACACGTTACTGGCAACTCATCTGCATAAGCACGCACACTCACTCGCACTCTCACTGACACACACACACACACGAGCATGTGGTGCATGCAACGCTGCAAAATGTCACCGAAAGTGAAAGGCGGAGGCAGTAATGCTGAAAGTACACTCCAAGCCCCATTTTCCCCCGATCCCCGGCCAAATGTAGGCCACTGGCGGCAGAATGTTGACTTTAACGTTGCCATCGCAAGTGAAATTTATGCAACTGACGGCTACTCAGAGCGATGGAAAAGCGGGGCTTTTCATCTCCCCGAGCGGCTTTAAAGGCTTCCGATGGCCCGGGACGGGCTGCGTTGATAATATTTTTTCGGGTAAGCCCCGGACTAAAAGATTTATGCGGGCGTTCGCCGGAATCTCAAATCAAGTCATATTAGTTTTTCAAGCAATCTCATTAAATATAAGTGTACTTCGTGAAATAAACTTTCAACAACATTTCTTTTAGTATCCCACTGTGTGTATTTTTATAGAAAATTTAAAATAATACATTGAAATACCATGAGCATCTCTAATAAACATCAAAGGGTATAGGGGAAAATTAATGCTTTTCCACGCTCCAAACGGCCTTAAAGCCTTTCGAGGGGTCGCCTGCTGTCTTCATAATATTTTTCGGGGTAAACCTTCCCCTTGGTAGATTTATGCGGGTCTGGGCGAGAACCCGAAGCTGCGGGGCCTGTAATTAAAAAGTTTGTCTAAACAATTCTCTAATTAAATATTATTCGTCTGCATCGAGAATTGTTGCTGAAACAGTTTGGCTCCTGCCGGCGTGTGAATATTAATGACTTGACAGTTCGGTTGAACTTTGCGAGTGGGAAAACTTGCCCGCAAATGTTGCTCAATTTCGGTCGAGGGCTTCCCCTTGTGTGGGCAAAACGAAACGCAATTAAGAGACCCCCCTCTCTGGACGGAAATCAACCCTTTAATGGCTTAATGACGAAACCACGAAGTACATAGTTGAGCGGCCAAATTGAGCGGCACTTACTTATTCCGAGCGAATGGCGTCCAATACTCCGATTCTCCACAGCGTCCGCCCTGCAAGTCAAGTCAACGGCATCCGAAAGTGACGAGGGTGCGGTGCGGTAATTGAAATTAAATGGCATTTGAAAGTTTATTTAGCTGGTAGCAGTTTGTCATCTCATTAGCCCATTGATCGACTCGAGTTGGCAATTATTGTAATTGCCCTAGGAGGTGTAGCAATCCAAAGTGAGTTGAATACCCAGCCGGGCGGCACTCAAAGTGCTTTACACCACTTTCAGCGACTAACTACGTATGAAAACTAAATTTGCCACTACTACATCATTCTTTCCGCCCTGCCATCCATTTGGAGTCCCGGGGGAAATTTATCTAAATGTTGTTTCAAAACTTCAGCTTGCGCGGCTCAGGCTCTTCCCTCCCGGTCTCGCAGTCTCTGTCTCTGGCCGTCCCTTTCGTTCTGCCACTTTTTTCGCACTCTCTCAGAATCAGTTTTTACCAGGGCAACTCTCGTTCGGGCCGTTCGCTCCACGAACTTGTCACAACTAAAGACATTACACAACAGATTACGTATACGCCAGGCGGGCGCTGAAGCAAGAGGTGATTGGGCGGGGGGCAGAGTTCGCATTAAAGTACGCCTTCTTCTAGTTTCCGAGCAGATTTACAGCAGCAAATTTTTATGTTATTGCCCGGCGTGTGTGTGCGTAAGAGCCTGGGGTGGGTCTCAGCTCCGGGCTCCCCCGAACCCCCCTGCTGAACTAATGTCTGTGGCCCCCAGCAGGGGAGGACGGTATCCCCTTTCATTTGCCCGAGATGTTTATCTTTACATCTATAAAAACACATTCTGCACACAGCGCTACACACATGTGCGCCACTGTCCAGGCCCCCCGGCACGTTCGGCTCACTGATGTAGTCTAGTCAAAATAGTTTCCCCGCCTCGGTCCTTGCATGTACGATATGTCTATGTTTTCCCGGCTGTCTCTCGCCCTGTCAACGGGTCTGAGTTGAGCCCCACTTCTACTGCTTCTGTTGCTTTTAAAAGCTTAAGCTGGGCAAACACTTTCCCACATTCTTAATGAGTACTTGCCTGGTTGCTTGTCGCTCCACTCAGGGAACTCGAAATTCGTTGGCCATTGTCAGAGGAAGGCATGGCATTGCTGGAGCATAACTGAGGCCCAAGATGTTGCCCTTAAATGTATGCCATATTTTTTGTTCAAGTTGTAACCGGTGCAGACTATTTCCACTTCACAGGGAAAACAAAGCATTTCGGAATTAAAACTAGTTGCTGAAGCACCGACAACTCTAAGCACTTGCTATTTGTACAAAAAAATAATTTGGAAATATGTATTTAAGTAACGCACTCAGCCATAAAATGAAGCTTGATGAAAGTAGTTTGTATTGTTTTCCTCTGAAAGTTACTTCCCTTAGACGAATTCATTGAAAATCTTGTTTTTGACTGAGTGAACTGCCTTCCTAGTCCTAATTTTTCAATTTTATATTTAGAATTTTTATGTTAGTTTGAATAAACAATTTGGAATCTAGCTTCGGCCCAATTTATTGTATTGATTAAACACTGACCACTACACCAAGACACCAAGAAGCGAACTTATGAGAAAGGGAACCTTTATGGCTTTTTTACACACACCCACAAGCGGCGTTTCCGACCACTGGAAGTCATTTCTGCTTTGTTTTGCAGCCAAAATAATATCTGAAGGGTCACTCAAGCATATACAACATAGAACATACAACCGACACGGGGCGAAACGGAAACTATTACGACGGGCAGCGAAAAGTCTATAAAAGCCCAGGCAGCCGCCTCCAACGCCATGAGATCCCCGAACTGCCCAAAAAAAAAGGAAAAATCGGAAGAAAGCTAGACCGTGGCACGGAAGGCAGAAAATAAAGTCGGCTATAAAAATCACAGGTTTATATACATTTTTTGAGGGCGGCCAGTTGCGGGCATCGTTATTTTTGTTGCTGCAGTGTTTGTTCGACATCAGAGTTCAAAGTTGTTTTTGGAAGCACTTTTCCCCGCTTTAAACAGCAATTGACTGGCTTTGGCTTTTCCTTAGATTTTCGGAAAACTTCTCAATTTTCGGAGGGGTGGGGGGTAGGAGAGGCGGATCCGAACGATTACGTCAGCCCAGAGTTTTGGCATCTTGTCACTGGCACAATGGAAAGTTAATCAGGAGAAGTGGCAAAGACAGTTGCTAGTTTAATCTCCAATTGAAACTTTGCACATTTCCCAAGCAAGCTCAACGATCAGCGGAATAAACAAAATTATAGATACGGGCAAGGGAAAAGTCCCAGGAATATCCGGAGACCCAAGCCCTGTGCCTTCTGCCTCCACAGAACTGAAGCTCTCGGCTCGTGGCATCTTAGATGGCCGTCCATAAATCAGTTTACACACACACTCGACTGCCATAAACTTTGATCTGTTAATAAATTGCCTGCACTTAATCATCGCAGGTAGGAAGAAAGTTTCTGTATCATATATACTCTTGTATAAGTTGGAAAAATATATGCCTCATTTATTCATATGCCAATCTGGGCAAAACTTAAGCAAACAGTTGCAGCCAAGACTTATTACTGCCGCCGACTGGCTGAAAAATTTAATTTATTACTCATACGCAGCGTGGGCAGTTTGCCCGATGGGCGTGCGCTGTTTAGAGTGGCCAACTGGGGGTCGCAGAGGCCCAAACGCAATTAACCCACACGGCCAGAAGCCACTTAGAGAGGTGTGGGATGGAGTTAATCGCTCCGTTGGCCAAAACTGGAGCCCTTAGTGTTCCCGCCCTATTTGCGATCCAGGTCGGACGGCCAAATGGCCAGATGGGGTGTCAGGCACATCCGCTTTGCCCTACACCCACTTAAGGGTACATCACGGGCATTGTGGGCCAAATTAGGTAAACTAATCAATGGGAGTGCATTGGGTGCATTAAATTTAATACCTGTATTCAGTTGCTGAATTCGCAGCAGCCTTCGCATCACTGGCGGCAGTGTGTGGGAGTTGGCATCCGAGCCATGTTTGCGCAGATGCAACTTAAGCTTTATTTGTCTGTTTACCGTGGCACCGGAGCAAATAGAGATCAAGTCAACTGCAGCAACAATACCACAGGCAATTTCAATGGACTGTTAAGGCAATGGCAGCGACTGCCACTACTGCTGCGTCTGTGTGTGCTGATGCTGCAAAATTTCGCATTAATAAATCTTTTGTTTGCTAATAAATTTTTAACAAGTAAACGTCTCTCTTTCCTCGGGCTCAGCTCACAGCTTGTTTATTTATGTGTTTGTTCGGGATCCGTGAGAGTTCTGTTTAAGCCACCCAAACAAAAGCAAATGTTTTCTATAAACAGTTCAAGCTCGGTAAAGTGTAATGATGAAATAAAGTTATATATTCACTCTACTCTATAACAATTGAAATAAGTTATTTACACATCCTAATATTTATTATTTCTTTCGTTAAATGTCCACTCAGTTGAGTTAATTCTGTACCTCCTGTGAGTTCCATTGTAACCCACTTTAACTTGAACCTGAGTTCAAGGCTTAACCGCACATCCAATCAGTCGATTCCCCGGATATTCCAATTACCTAAATCGAGTTACTTCGTAAAATACTCTTGTGTTTGGGAAAATTTGAATATTTACGTCCGAGGACGACTGCAGCCAGTGAAGCACTCCCTAGGTGTCTCTAATTGACTGCGGGTCACATGAGAGAGCAACAGGATATTTACATAGAAATCGACCTAGAACGCACTTCAAGGCAGTACCGAGGTGGGAGGAAAGTTCAATCATGTAAATGGCCTGTCAACCAACCGAGTTTCGCAGGTAGGGGTAAATCACAGCACACGCAAGAACTTTCGGCCCTTTTCGGTTAGGGGACTGCGTTTCATCTAAATAACTACATACGATTGTCCTTGACCTCTGATAGAGGACATGTGTCCACTGAAGCACGGGACACGTGCAATTTCAGGTGAGCAAAAATGGCCCAGCAAGAACAGAAAAAGCTGAGAATGAATGCCTGGTTGGTACTGAATTTTTGGGGCCATATGAAATATTTATAAAGCTTTGACTTTTCCTAATGACTTATGTACATCAACGTTAGTCCTTGTGTATGTACAAGTTTCCTAGGAAAGGAAAACGAGTGGTATGATTATCGTAACGATATACGTAATAAACATATGTAATACTGTCAGACTGTGCTATTGAAGATTTTTAAATACAGGACTTTTTATTTTATTTGGAGAATAAATTTGAAATAATAAACAGCACACAACTAAGCAAGTGAAAGATATAATTACATTTTAATTATGGTTGACCAACATATTCCGAAATTTTATTTTCACAAAGTGATATATTTTTCTCGCTCTAGTTTGATTCAAAATCTGTTCTTTGATAGGTATTACTAATGTGTACTATGATTTCGATCGCCATTCGCTGCGCGATATCAATTGGCCGGCCAGGGGCTGAAGCAAATCCCAATCCAAATTCATATCAACTTAGCGTGCGTATAGCTGTTCGCATATATACATTAAATACATTGATACTATTTGTAGATGCATATTTACACACAACTGTATATATGTACATGCTTGTGGGCCGAATGTGGGCTTCCTCATTGTGTGTGCTTAGTCACATATATTTTTGAATATTTTATGACGCAACCGGGCGCGTTGTCACTGCTGTTTAGCCTTCGTCACCCGGCCCCCAACGCCTTAAACCCGACTCAACCCTTGCCCAATAAGTTTGGGGGACACTTTGTTGTAGAAAATAAAAGTTTAGCTTTTCACACGTGCGCCAGCCGCCTTCTTTTTTCGTTGTCGTTTTTCCTGCCTACGTCCCAGCTGTCAACTCTTTACACAAATTATTAAAACATTTTCCCACGAGTGTCAACACTTTCGGCGGTCGTCATTCCGGCCGCCTGGGAGTCGCCAGATAGATTCCCCAACTTGGCGGCAGCGGGACTTCCACCGCAATGAGAGCGCTTTAATATTTAAGGCGAGCTGAAAAATGCAGAAGACAAAGGGCGGAAAGTTCAGCCGTTTCGCGGTTAAGTGTGACAATATTTTATGGCGAGTGTTAAGAGTGCTCCAGGGGTGGCTAAATCTTTTCCGTCGATGGGATGCGATGCACATAACCCAGCGACGCCGGCCGGGATTAACCGACTTTGGGGGTCTGGGCAAGGGTGTAATAAAAGTTAAAGACCCCCGAAATCGGGGCAGTGTGTGTGAAAGTTCGTGTGTATTTAGGTCGCTCCTGGGGGCAGACGGCTTCATTAAGATAAACCAATAGCTGCTAAATTGTTAACATTAGGCATACATAATGAATTACGGCAAGGGGCCTGAAAATTTAAGTTAGCTACCCACGAAACGGGAGCTGCGAGCAGAAGGATCCACCTAGGCCCAGCCCGGCCCAACCCGGCCCGGTTATCTATGGGCTTGTGTCGGGCGGCCTTTTGGGCTGGGTGCTTGTCTGCTGTTTAGTCATTCGTTTCGCTTGTTAACAATTTCTGTGAAGCAGACAGGCGACAGCCGAGGAGACTTAGGCATTTCACTCAGCTGCACCTTTCCGCCAGGTTTAGCGATGGCTGTGTTCGGCTTGAGTGGGGATGACTGGCAGGTCCGGATTCGCTCTGCCGTCGCTGCTTAGGTATTCATAATTTAATGCCAACTTACACGACACTTGGCGTCATTTCGCATCGTTTAGCTCAATTTTCGAAGCGCTTGCACAAACAGCCTTTTAATGAATTTGTCTCGATTTATCAGGGCCTGGGTACCTGTGCGAAATTTGAGGCCAAAAGGCGTGTTTTCCCTTTCTCCTTTGCCATTGTGAGTACTGATATGGGCTTGACTTCGAAATTCTTAAATTTCCTGCCAGAATGTGGCAGGGTTAAGGGTATATTTTAGTAAGTAAGAACTTGGTTACTTTGAGAAAGCATTAACTAATTGTTAAGCTTAGTTTTTCATTGGGTATTTTTGTATTGGGTAATTCTAAGACTACTCGTTACCTGTAGAACCTGCTTGAAATGTTAGTAGAAAAAAAATGGGCAGTGCTATTGTTTTTAAATTCCAACTTTGATTTTATGCCAGTCTTCAAGTCTTTCAATTGAATAAAAACAATTGGTTATTTTTAAAGCGGAAATCCGTTTAACATCAAGCTTGCAAAGCGCACCGCAGGAATCTTGCGGAAGTGACAACCGGGGTATGGGTTTCATCTCCCATTTCTTGCGGTGTAAATGTCTTGGGCTTCGTCTTGTTTTGCTGTCGCATGTTCATTTGCAGTTTTCGGTTTCTCTTGTCTGGGCCACCTTCAACTTTGCCTCCTTGCGGCCTCCAGAGGTCATGTGCCCTGCCCTCCCCCCGGTTCCTACGCCTTATTTCGCTTTCACATTGTCTCGGCTTAGACAATTTCTGTGTTTTGGCCCCGAGCCACCCGCTTTTCCCCCACCTTCCACCCGCTGCCCCCAGCCACCTTCCGTTTCCCTTTTGGCCGGGCCGCTCTGCTGTTTTGTTGCCTGACTTTTTACATAATTTTGCCGCTTGGCTGGCTTTGTCCTCCTTCTGCTGGCTACTGGCTGGCCTCCCCTCCCCCGACCCTTGGAGCCCCCGAACCTACTTTTCGCCGCTGTCATCCTGTTTGTGTTATCCTATGTGTTATTGGCATTGTTGTTGGCGGCATTCTGTGAATTCGTTGTGGCCATTTCAGCTTGTAATTCACTTAAAACCGCACACAATGACAAAATGTAGCATTTGTTTCGGTCTCCATCTCCATCTCCATCTACCATCTCCCATCTCCATCTAGCCCGGAGCCAAAAACAGAGGCTTTAAATTATGTTATTAAATTTGTTTACCAAGGAATTCCAAGAGAGACCCGCCTGTCTAAAGGCAAGTTTGATAAAGTTTCTGCCGGCACTTGACACACAAATCTGTCGAGGCTCGGCTCGTCCTGGCATAGTTCTGTCCCATTTTAATTAAAGCCAAGTTTCCAGTAAGCCCTCGATCTATTCGAATTGGGAAGTTCAGTGGCGGCGGAGGGGGCGTAGCTTGTTGGCTGCCACGCCCCCGCTGAGACGTTAATACCTTAATCCACCCCAAAATCCTGAGCACGCGTTCCGGTGGCGATGATTTCGCTTGATTGCTTCGATTGTTTGCAATTTGCCGCGGCTCTTTCGAGGCTAAGTGCTTCTAAAAACCTGAAACGCGACATGGCTGGAATTGAAAAATAACATGCACTGGGAAAAATAGTCCTCAATCTAAGAAGCTTAATCTGGGATGTTTCATGAGCTAATGTTCAGATAGAGAGGTTTGATTAAAACATACTTATGAGTTTTTCACCAGAACAAGTTTTCTAAACTTTGTAAAATTCTATACCTACCATTGAACAGTTTTTACTATTCTCCACACGAGTCTCCGTTTTTCCAAGTGTCAATGGTAAAATAACATGGAAATTCCGGGCTCGAGCACGGTTGAACTTTAATTGGCGGGGGCCGCGGGTCCAAAAATGTCTCATTTTTCCGCAACATGAAAGCGTCACATTATTTAATAAAAAACTTGCTCCTCCTGCCTGGGGAACAATGCCAGTTCGCAGAATGGCGAAACTGAAACGAGGCTCGGGGCGCTATTAAATATTGACGCGCCGCACAAAGGCGGCTAAATGCCACAAAAGAACTCATAATGGCGACTTTGTGCCACTCTAATGCTATTTTATGTGCTTTATTAAGGCGCAGTCTAGCAAACGTAAGGGGGTGGGCCGAAGGACGGAGCCGGGGAGACATTCATTTAAGGCGATTTCCCGGGTTGTGCAACATCAAACGCAAATTTGCGTCAGGTGAAGCATTAAAATTACCAATTACCGCACAATACACACTCGTTTGGCCACAAAGAGAGCATTAGCCATGGCCAAAATACAGTACTAGGCAGGGCTTAAGAAATCTCAATTAGGATTACGCAAACTAGTGACTCCGATTATGCGGCAAATCGCCTTAATCAACCTCAAGTGGCCAGAAAATACTTATTAGACGGAGGGAAGCTGTGGTAAGTGATTAACTAAGAAGGAAACAAATAACAGATTAAATAAAAATATTACTGTAATTTACTTAAATAGCATAGGTTTCAAATTTAAACAATTTGTTTGTGTGAGTAGCTTGATTAAACAGTTATTAGTGGGAGGGTTCTCTTATTAGCATTGCACTCTTATTATCATCCAAAGGAAAATTCTTTTAAGTTAAGGTATTCTTCCGGATTTCTCACAACCCTTATTTAATATAAACTTCAAAAGGTGAATCGGGTTTCCCTGAACTCTTCCCTGAAATCTTCAATATTTTCTTATCTAAAGCTGAATGAAAATAGACTATAAAACAGAGAGAACGCAACCACGAAACCGACCCCGAAAAAAGCGTCAAGAAAAGCCAAGTTTATGACTCACTCTAACCCCAGCCAGACCCCACCCATTCTCCTTCGGCACCTCAACCCCAGATAAAGTTTCCCGGGACCAGCATCCTGGGCAAAGCTTTGGATACGGATGTATGGACATTATGGTGCGTACGGTCAATTTATTGCGTTCGCGCTTTAGCTGCTCATGCATGGCTGCACATTAAAAAGCAGATTTAATTAACTTTGGCCAAACTTTTATTAATATTGAACGCGTTTATTGTGGGTGGGCCCAGCTGGCGTCGCCTGATGGGGGAAAGGGGCGTTAAATGCGCTAAGCAAGTCAAAGCCGTAATAATAAAAAGTAGCGCGCAAGAAAATAAATAAATAAAAGACATACCATCAGCACGCATTACGTACACAATTTACTTTATTGCATAAACTGATTATAGTTTTAATGCCGCACAGTGCGAGGAAAACTCGGGACGCGGTGGGCTGCGGGACAGGAAGCCGAGAAATGCTGCGGCGGAAAAACCACCCGCTCCCGTGGAGACGTTCGACATTCCGGCTGGCGGGCAGGAAAACTTTAATATCCTGACGTTATTATCATTATTAAACTGTGAATGGCATAATAAACGAACAGGGCAACAGCAGCGAGTCGCGCGCAGGGCGCATTCCCGAGTTCCTTCGAGTACGATGGATGCAAACCGATACCTTGGGCAATAAATTAAGAGACGAAGACTGGGATAAAAAATATTAATTCCGAGAAATAATAAATAGCTCATAAATAATTATATTACTAATATATATTTTTAGCTGGATAATAAAAGTTAAAAATATGAATACTTTAAATATTACAACTTTAAGCCCTGCTAAATGTTACTCTTCCTGAGTATACCCACTGTGCTTAAGCTCCAGCGGCAAAATGTTGTGTTTACCGTCAACATCCGGCTAAAGTGCAGCAGCTCTGGGCCAAAGACAATGTGCCTCGTTATCGATGTGAGGCTTGGAGTTATGGCCGCGTAATAATCTATTGAGATGCGTTTTATTGCGCATACGCCGGGTACGCCAAAGCACTTGGCTGCAGGTCGCAAGCACTTTCGTGGCCCCGAGCTGCACTTCAGAGTCACATGCAATGCATTAAAAGCCCCTTCGGTATTCCCTTAATGGTAAAAAGATTTGGGGCCGGCGGTCGTTGGGGGAAAACTGTTGCTAATTTTGCCAGGCAGTTGGCAGATTATAAAGTCTGAGCTGGCATCAGGGAAGGCGCCTTTCGGCCACAGTTCCTTCAGCATTGATTTCGCTTCGCAGCTCATTTCGTTCGGTCAACATGTGGGACGGCCACTAATTAGTCGTTAATGATGCATTTCCCCAGATTGCATGTCTCGATTATTTCGTTTCAGTTCGCTTGGCTCGGGTTACCCAGGCCAGAGAAACACGGAACACGCACATACTTTCCGAGTTAATCTTGTACCTGGAATCCCGCCAGACACGCAATATGGAAGCCCTGCGGAAAGTCAACGGCAAACGGAGGATGAAAAATCTTCTTACTCACGCCATGAGTTGGAGTTTTCCTGTTCCGTGATTCCTTTATCCTTATTTACCTTTAAGGAGATAACGTCAGCGGGCAGGGAGGGCTTGAATAAAAATTTGTCTTTGGTATTTCAATTTGCTTTGCATATAATTACACAGGTCTGCATGGTTTTGTTGTTGGAAAACGATATATCATTTCTAAAGTAA
>JAEIHY010013515.1:0-24784 GCA_018904565.1 Drosophila tsacasi | reverse complement strand
ATTACAGGCGGCACTCTAAGTGGGTCCCCAAGGAAGAACGAAGCATGAAGAACGAAGCACGAAGCATGAAGCACGATTCTCGAAGCACGAATCACCAGGCACGAATCACGAAGCACTTGTTGCCAAAGGTCAGAGGTCGCAAGACGCAGAACGCACTCATATGTGGGCCAAAGCTAATTGAATTGATCCCTGCCGGAGGAGGAGGAGAGGAAATCCATTAGCCAGCCAGCCATCCATCCATCATCTTTAAGGAGCTTCAGCGTCAGCTTCCGCTCCCGTTCCCGCTTCGGTTTCAGCTCCCACTCCCACTCCCGCTCCCGCTCCCCCTCCCATTCCCGCTCCCTCTCCCTCTCGCGGCTCCAGCTCCTACTCGGGTTACCCAGCACGCATTACGCATACGCCGTGTGGCACGGGCAGCTCATCCGCACTCCAAATGTATTTAACTTAATTTAGTTCGAGTTACTTAAAAAAGCTTTTAAAAGTAACGGCAAACAAGCCGAAAACACAACAGGAACAACGGGAACAGAAACAGAAACGGATGCGGAAAGCAGGGCAGAAAGTGAGTTGAGCGAAACCAAAACACAAACATGAAACAACGAAACAAAAACAAAAGTTTCAGTTGGGCAAAGCACAAAAAAAGAAGAAAAAAAAACGAGGAAACAAAAAACAGTAACAAAAAAATAAATTTGCTGTTGGAAAAGCGTGTGGGTGGGTGGAAAGTGGACAGGACGGGCATTCATTAATATGCACATATGCAGATTAAGTCAGTAAGTGTATAATGCCGGTGAAAAGTTGCCTTTGCTGGATTTCTCTTTTCACATCCCCCAAACAATATCCCAAAAAGTTTGCAAAAATTACTTTAAGTAAGTTAATTAACTAGAAATTAAAATAAAATAATAAAATAAATTTTAAGTGTGCCAACGAGAAACGAGAACAAGAAACGAATGTCAAGTGGCGAGTAGACAGTAACGAGTAGTAGATTTTTTTGCTTCTGGTGATAATTAAACTAAATAGTAAAATATTAAAAAAGAAACGAGAAACAAGTAAAGTGCGGCGAGTGAAAAACGGCAGAGAGCAGACGCGGCGTATGAGTAATTCCATTTTAAGTATTTTCATTAATGAAATAACATAAATAGTGGAAAGCGTAAAGCTGCGAGTAGCGAGAGTCTTCTGAGTAAGGCAACTTCCAGTAACTGGAATAAAAAAAATAATAAGAAACGAGAAACAAGGAACGGATGGCGAGTGGCAAGTGGCAAGCGGCGTTCGGCAAGTCTCGTTGCTTATGGGCTTACACACGGCGTATGAGTAATGCAGCTTCAAGCAGCAGGATTAATTAACTAATTTTGGACACAGCTGGTCACAGTGTCTCGAAGTAGAACGTATCTAAGCAATCAGCTAATACAAATGCAGTATCTAAAGGATTCGTTGCTTAACCCCGAATCCTTTAGCAATGCAGAGTCTTCCAGACTTGACTCCCTTTATTTTTCTCCGACTTTTCGGCTTCCAAACTGAAAATAAGAAGCATCGCTGGCATCTCGTTTGCTCAACAAACGGAAATACATCAAAATAAATGCAAAAGGAGCTGGCAAAGCAAACGTCGAGCAAGCAAAATGCAAATATGAAAATTTACAATGTGAGAGCGGAGTGTGTGTGGCGGAGGAGGGTGTGTGTAACTGCGGATGCTTCCAGCCCTGATGAGTGGCGGATATGAGAGCACCATTGGCCATTGGCAAATATGCCTAAACAAATATTTGGCACACTTTTCCGCCTGCTCCGCCTCCTCCTCCTCCTCCTCAGGGCAACCCTCTTCAGATGCGAGAGATGGACGTGGATGTGGATGTGCCCTGAAAAAAGGGTTGAAATGCGGCAGCGAAAATTTCTACCTGATGTCAAAAGTAATTAAATGAAATGCCAGCAGCAGAAGCCAGCGGACAACGGAAGCCTGGAGTCTGGAGTCTGGCTAAACTTGGAATACCAACAGGACTTTGTAAATGTAAAGTCTGAGAAAATTAGAAGTCACTTCTTGGCTCTTTCCCTTTCTTTAGGTACTATCCATTTCATTTTTTGACAAGGGCGTGTGTAGTGTGTGGGTTTCACCTGTCCATGACAGCATTTTATGGATATTTATCTTGGCAAAAACTTGAAGCAGAACAAGGGTTACCTCAACCTTCTCGTTGGGATCACAAGACTCACCAGTTTCCTTTAGTTTTCAAACTGATATTTGTTTTCTAACAATAAATTCCCAACCGGGAAACTCTCTTAAAGATCAGCCCAAATTGGTGGGGTCTCTTTGCGCCATTTTCCCCACTGAAAACCGCCTCGGTCCGCGGAGCTGGAGTCATTAAATTACCAGCAGGGAACGGAAGAGATACCTGCCAAGTGCGAAAGGAAAAGCAGCTACCAGAGTTGGGGAAAGTTTCGCCGGCTTGAGCTTCTTCTTCTTCTTTGGAAAAGTCAAAAGGGACACGCCGAGGCAAAAATGTAATGAGAAAAATTTGTAAACGAAAACGCAAGGAAATAAGCTGAGAGCAAAGGACGAAGGACGCAAAACGAAAGAGTAGGAAAACAATCAGCTGCAAAGGTTGACTCGGGGCAGGAGGAAGGTTGAATAAAACTTCCAGCAATAGTGTGACAATGGGCGTTCAAAGGAGCAACATTTTCCACCAAGAGTTTTCCTTTTTCCGCTCTCTGAGGTGATGACTATAAGTGCTCGCCCTCCGCCCTCCTAAGTAGCTGTGTAATAAAATTACTTTTTAAGTGTGCCAAGGAGGGGGCGAAGCTGCGCTTCATTTGCTCGCGAAGCAAAGGGCCTCAATGTCAAAGTCTAAGTCGGAAGTCATTTGAATTATTTAACGAGAAAAGAGCAGCGAGTGGGGAAGAGCGCGAGGAGAGATAAGAGAGATAAAGAGTCTCGTTACTCCTGGCCTCACACGCAGCGTATGAGCAATGTGGTTTAAGTCAGAAGTACTTTGAATTATTTACGAGAAAGCAGAAACGAGAGCAGGGAGCGGCGAGCGTCGAGAAACAAGCAAGGAGAGCCGATCAAGGAGAGACGAGAAGGGAAAGACGAACGAGGAGAGACAAGCAGGGAGAGACGCCCAGGTACAGACGAGTAGGAAGAGACGAGCAAGGAGAGATGAGCAAAAGAGAAACGAGCAAGGAGAGACAGGCAAGAAGAGAAGAGCATCGAGAGACGAGCAAATAAGAGACGAGCAAGCGAGGGACGAGCAAACGAGGGACGCACAAAGAAGGGACGAGCAAACGAGATTCGAGCAAAGAAGGGACGAGCGACGGAGAGTTGAGAGATGAGTAAGAAGAGACGAGTGGCAAAAATCTCGTTACTTCTGGCCGCACACGCGGCGTATGAGTAATGCGCTCAACAGGACTGGGAAATTGGCCAACACACACACTCTTCGACATAAGAGGAAATGCAGAAAAAGGGAAAAAGAGCAGAGGTCCCAACGACAGCCTTGTTTTATGACCCTGTAGGCGTGGCCGGAAAAGTGCAATATGCTCGCTAGCGCCTCCATAAAATATGTTGCAAATTATGAAATATTTGAAACTTTTTAGCCAAGAAATGCCGCAGCCCAGGCGCCATTCGGCCAAAAAGGAATAAGGTCTACAGGCTCTCTCCTTCTCCCCTACTCCTTCTCCTCCTCCTCCTTAACAGCTGCTAAGGATCCTGGAGCAAGGATCTGGTCTGGCGGCGCCGTTATGGGCATTTAAGTTTTCATAAGTTGCGCAAATAAATTTTAATCGAAAAATGCGCCAAGAAAATGGCCGGCTACCGACCCAAGGCAGCCAGGGAAAGGTGAGGCTTGAAGGGGGGGGCCGAGGTACAGGCCGGAAGATGCGACAACTTGCAGCAGGAGCAGCAGCAGCAGCAGCATCACAGACCCAAAGGGGTGGCGAAGACAGCCAAGTGAAATGGCAATCAATGATAAAAGTTTCTCCCGGGCAACAGAGGAGGATATATATTTGATCCGAACTTCCGCCCGCGTTGGGGGTAGAAAACTCAATAGAATGCTCAATTTTAAAGTTTTAAAAGCACGTTTGCATTTGGCTAGCAAAAACTAAGCTAAAGTCTAAGTAAATATGGTGAAATCATAAAACAGGTAATGACTAATGTGGGTCCTGGGGTAACTTTGGGTAATGAAACTGGGAAATGCTGGAACTAGTCATTGTTTATCTTCCAGCCCCAGTTTCAGTCCCAGAGCTCTTCCGCCTTTATTAAACACCTTGTCTGGCTCTTGGCCTGGTTAATATCTCTCTCTCTCTCTCCCTCTCTCTCTCTCTCTGTGACTTGTAATCTCGGCTCAGCTCGGTTTGTGTATTTACATGCTAATGGAGGTGGACGACACATTCCCCTTAGTAATGACATTAGTCGCTGCAGGGCAGGCAATTTGATTAGCACCCTGGCAAAATCATTAGCAAACAGCCTTCCCCTGCCCTAAACAATGCCAGGCACAAACACAGGCAAGAAAACACAGAAACAAACAAACAAACAAACAAACAGCGAACAAGATGAAGCTGGAGGAGCTGGAGAGCATGTTAAACATATGCAAACAAGCGAATGGAGCCAGGAATTCGCATTCGGATCGGCTTTGCTTGTTGCTCCTCCACAAATAAGCAACAAATTAAATAAGTAACAAAGGCCCAGTCTCCTTCCCTTCATCTCTCTCCAAGGACAACCAGCTGGGCCCAAGGAGGCGGACCAGAGATAAAGCAGCTTAGCAGATAACACGAGACAGTCATTTGCGTTGACGAGCGGACGAGGCCCCCATGTTGCCATGTACACATCCCCCCGACCCAGACCCAGATCCAGACCCAGTTCCATCTACATCCTTGCTCCCATTCCCACTCCCATCCCGTTCCTCCTCTCCTCCAGACATCTGCAGATGATGATGTGGCTGTGGCAGCTTGGAGGAGGGTGCCAAGTCACAGAAATCTCTGGGATACAAATAACTAAATGCCATTTTAGTCACAAAATAAATCATTTCAAAGTCCCTGCAAAACTCTCAAATTAAACAAATTAAAGCTTATAAATTGTTCTAAATAAATATATTTAAGTCGGACAATTTTCTTCCAGTGCAGCGCACCTAAGAAGTTGAGGCTGAGTCTGAGCCAGCGAGCAGGCTTATTTTTTGGTCTTTTTAATAAATTATGCCAGGCGGGGGAATCGTATGGCCAGAGGAAGGAGAACTCTTGGGTTCCAGGCCTCCATATCCGAAAACCCGGGACTCCAGACTCCCGACTCCCGACTCCCTTCTCCAGACTCCCATCTCTCTCCTCCCATCTCCCCAATCCAGAATCCCCGCTCCCTGGTCCCGTGTGCGTGTCATGTAATTAATGCGAGTCAAATGAATGAGCAAGCCAACAGAAAAAGCAAAGGCGAAAGCAAACAAATAGACAAATGATTCGGATTCGAGGCTGGGGACTTGCCCATATGTGACTGCCAATCCGCCTGCCGCCTTATACATTCTTAAAGCTGATCGGGAATACATATGAAATGGTGCCCCCCTCCGTCCCCCGTCACAGTCCATGCCTGAAGGCCCAAAGGAAGTCCGCCTTCGCTTGTAAGTCCTACTGCCTCCCAGGGGACGGGGACGGGGATTGGGACAGTAAGCTGGCATCGCACTTTCCTCTATTTTCAAGCCCTACACTGAGGAAAAAGCAAGCCTCTAGAAAAGGAACGCAAGTCACTGAGTGGCGAGTTTAGCTTAACTTAGGATTAACCCATTAGTAGATTTTTATATTCCGTTACTCTGACTTTGATATTGAATTATTATTTATATATTAATGCTTATAATTCCCAAGGCATACATTATATATCTTATTTTAAGTCACACGCCCATGCTTCCTTGCTTATAATTCCCAATTTGTTAAACTGCTGAAAGCAAATATATTTTGACCTCCCCTTTTTTTTGGCAAAAACCTTATAATAATTTGTTAAAAAAACCACAACTGGTAATTACGTTTTCTTTAGCTGCAAATTTAAGTATTTTCTTAATTATTTTTACCTAATTTTGTACCGTGTAGTAGAAGGCTCCTGGCCTTCCCCCTTTCCGCCTGCGATCCCTTGGCATCCGGCACGCAAATTTCTTCGCGTTTGCTGCGCGTGCTACGCAAGCTGGCGATAAATTTTAATACCTAGGCGAGACAAGGACGAAGGACGAAGGACGAGGGACGCAGGCAGACGCTGGCTGCCAAGGCGCATTTGAAAATTTATTGTTATTATGTGAATTTTATAAACGATGCTGCTATCGCCCGGGTCCCCGATGCTGCTGCTGCTGCTTCTGTTGCTGTTGCTGTTGCTGTTGCTGCACTTAATTAAATTTTATGTGAGCCCAGGACCAGGGAGCCCAGGAAACGTAAACCAAGGGAAACGAGCAGCGAAAAGGAAAAGGATTTCCAGGCTGCGAGTTGCGAGTATGAAAAAAAAAAAATACAGAAAATTATAAACAGCAGAGAGGGTCACTGGCCCCGGTCCCAAGGTTTCCCTTTTCCCAGCCTCCTCAGCCAAATGATAGCGAAGGCAGCAAAGAAAAAAATAATTTGTTTTTCTTCTCGTTTTTATTTTTACTTTTATTTTTTTCGGTATTTGCAAATTTACGAGGTGTTGGGTGTGCCAGCAAAGGTGCCCAAGTGGACCTAATAGGCTTGTTTACCCATCATTTTATTCCCCGGAGCGGGGACATTCCGAACGAAGCTTGACTTTTTATTATCTCGGGGAATATAGTCTCCTTGGAGAACTCGGAAGTCAGGGCAACTTCTCCTTCGAATGTCTGCTTAATTCAATCAAAGCTGAATTTAAAGTCCTTAAACGTTCTAACCATAATCATCGCTGCTATTTGTGGCTTACCGAAGAAGGACTCCTCGAATCAGCACTTATCCAACCACTTTGGGCTTTTGAAAGTCTAGTAGGAGATTGAGAAGGACTCCCCGCTGACCTGTCACTTGTTTTGGCGTTTGTTTAATGCAAATTATTCAGCAAATACCTTTCCGGCCAGCCAGAAACTGGCATTCCACAGTCACACAGAAAAGCTCAGAGGAAAAGGAAAAATGGAACTAAAACAAAAAAGGAAAAAAACAGACACACAAAGCACAAAATGCAGGTCAATTCCCTCGAGTGCGACGATGAAATCGCTAGAAATTCCAAGCGTTTTACAACAAACATGCTGACAGGGGGGCGGCCCCAAGGCAAGGCGTCAATGTTGGCGCAAATATCAAGGAATTCCAGCACATTTTTTATTGAGCGACTTCGATTGAGCGATGCTCCTGCTGCTCCTGCTCCAGCTCCTGCCTCTGTTGTCCCCCTTTTGGAGCCGTGTGAAGCAGCTAAATAAACTCAATACTGAAATCCTTTTAAACGAGATCTCTGGAGCTCCGATGGCAACACTGACGACGGCAATAAAAAGCGCAAACGACAGAGCAACAAAAAAAAAATTATAAAAAAAAGTCAAGAGAATAAAAAAAGGAACAAAAAAACGAAGCAATGTCGGAAGGAAATGTCGTCATTACTGTGCAACTTATTGGGAGGCCCTCGAACTCAAACTCGAACTCGAACTCAACGCCTCAAATCCAGGCGGGAAAATACACAAAAATAAATAGAGGACGCCGAATGCCTGGCATGCTCTACACTTGACACTCGATGGGAGTGGGTGGAGAGCCTCAGGATTCCCTTACGCAATATGCAAATGTGCCAAGAATCTCGCAAATTTGTTAAGCAAATCGAAGAAAGGCAGCCGGGCGTGTAACAACAACAAGTCGGGGCATTTATCATCTGGCTGTTGGGTGAAATCAGGAGCAGGAGCAGGAGGAGGAACAGGAGCAGGAGCAGGGGTAGTAGTAGCAGGGAGGCAGTATCCGCATATTGAGGACGGTGGGCTGTGAATCACCCCGTGATTTATTCATGGCGCCCAGGTAAAGCGGTAACGCGGTAACACGTCGGGGTTAATGGGCGGCTCAAGCAATTGCCGGCTTTTATGAGCTGCCAAAGAGCTTGCCAACAGGCCAGCGGGAACTGGAGCAACCAGAAGCAACCAGAGGAGCATCCTGGAGCATTCAGAAGCATCCAAAAGCATCCTGCCAATCCTGCCACATCAATAAAAGATTGCTTTTCGGTGTGCCAAAATGGCCAAATAAGGCAGGCAAAGGAGTGTCAGTGGCGAGTAAAGGCAATACCCTGGAAGTCATGAATTAAAAGTATGAAAGTCCCAGTAAAATTTGTATGAATTAAAACATAAATCAATAATTTATATATTTACTTCACTAGAAATAGCAAAAATACATTTAAATTTGTTAAAGACTTCAACTCAAGGGCCATACCCCTTGGTAGAGCACAAAAAGCAGTCATAAATTCCGGACAAACGATGGCGCTCTGGCATCTAGACTTAATGGCGGTAATCGATTGAATTTCAGAACCCATATCTCGGCCAACTCTTAACCCTATAAAGAGGGTAGCCGTGGCCATAAAGAGGGCCGCGAGTGGGCTTCCCCGAGATCTCCTCCTCCACCTCCTTCGACACGTGTACACACAGCTTTGCATATTCGGCGGGGGCGCTAATCTCTCTCTCTTTCTCCCTCTGAACGCACGAATAAATAAAAATAATTTGGCATCGTTTAAAGCTGGGTTGGGTCCCCCAGAGAGACAGAGACGGGAGGGAGGGGGAGCAGAGGGTGGCAGGAAACTTCAAACAGTTTTCCGTGAAGCGCGTTTCTTTTTTGTTTTTGGTGGGGGTTAAACCAGAAACCTGGTCAAAACTTAAGCGATTCCGGCTGGGACTCTCTAGACGCGGCCTAGTTAGTCTTGATAGGGGATGGGATCCCTTTGCAAGGGGGGGTCAGAGGGGGGCTGACTGCTGGTCGCGGAAGCGGAAATGGAGGCTGAGGCGAAAGCGGAACTCAAAGCGGATTCAAATTTGATTTCACTACCGCAAGGTAAACAAAAGTTCAGCCTGCATGCAAATTAAATGTTGAATGCTCTTCAATGAGCCCACACACAGGTGGAGTTTACACGGAGAGAAAAGGGGGATACCTAAAATTGGATAAACTTTTTATAGTATTTGAACTTTTTATATGAATTGAATTTACCAGGCTTGACTTGGCTTGTCCTTGTTATTCTAGAGATGGGAGCTTATCTTTTTAAAGAAATATAAGAGATATTTTAGAGAATTATTAGAGATATTTTTGCTATATATTCCCCTATATTTTAATATATTTCTCTCAGTGCCTGGCTGCCTGGTCTCCCTTTCGTTATCAAGACAAATGGCAGCCGGCAAGGACGGATGGGTCGCGTTATGTGCGCGACTGCATTAAGCAGCGATTATCCTGCATGGTTCCGGCCTAACTCCCTACCCCTCCTCTCCCCCAGCTTTCACCCGCCGAAAAGTTGCTCCAAGTTCCCAAAACACACACAGACACACACACCAGCCATAAATAACACACAACCATCGTCGCATTATATATTCATACTCGCAATACTCGGATGTTGTGCCAGCTAGCTGAAATTTATGCTAATTTCGAGCTTGGGCCTGTGTCCCCTTTCCCTGTAATCAAGAGTGTGCCTGTCCCCCCCCCCCAAAAACGTGGCTTAAATGCGGGTCTTCTCTACTCTACCGCCGCGGAAGGTGATAAATGTCAGTGCATCCTTTGCCTGTTGCCACATAATTTCAGACTCACAACCACACGAAAATCGTTGTGATCGAAATTAGCTGTCTTGGCATTGGATTACCCAGGGCCAGAGGCTACTTAAAAGACCGAAGCTGAGAACTGAGCAGCTTCCAGTTTTATGGCTTTGTTTTTAATGGCAAGCAATCATTCCTAGACTCTTCTCAAGTTCCTCAAAAAAAAAAAGAAAAAAACACTTCATTTTCATTCAACTTTTGGCTTGGGTTCTCTGGCATAAATTAAGATCCCCTTCAAGTTGCCAATCGAAGTTGTAATGTTTGAAATTTGAATATTAAGCTCGTGGAAGCGTCTAAAAATTAGTAATGCATATTAGTTTTATTTTCAAAAACCGGCTCTTAAATGGACCCTGAATTTATTGCGCTCGAAATTGAGAGACACTTGGGCATGTTAAGCGGCTATAAAGCGAGACTTATGAATGTATTATTATCGGAATTATTTATAATGAGCGAACTATGAATCTATTGTCAAGAGAATTCTAATAACTGACAGTTTAGAGCTTAATTGGTAGGGAATTTGTGGCTTTAAGTCTTGCTGGAATTTATCTTTGAATCTGTATATTAATTTATTGATACATCTATTTCTGCTATACAATGGGAATTCAAGTTCAGGACCACCAGAACAACTTAGTGTACACTCATAACTTAAGATATCATTTGCCAGAAATAATAGCGCTATTTTACAAATCTTTTATTATCAAAGCTTAATTGTTAATTTAAATAATGGTTGAAAGTAATGCCTGAATATATATTTTATATAGTGGGAATTCAAGTTGTTGAACACCAAGACCAATTGGCTTTATTTACACTCATAGATTGAGTTACAAATCATAGATTAAGATACAATTTGCCAGATTCAATTGCTCGAATTATGCCAGCCACAAAACCACCCACTTAACCACGCCCTCTTAGCTTCGTTTTCCTCGCTTTTCCCTGTTTCCCTGGGTAATTATTAATGTTAATGTATTCATTACAGCTTAGCCACCGCTGGTCACTGGCCTCGCTGAATCTGAGACAGTGACTTGGCGGGGCGTTAAAAAAAGGCCAGAGTGGTAAAAAATGGACAACATTTAAAAAATGTAAAACAAAAATAAAAAACCAAAACGTGAACCGCACAAATCGCACGGAAAACGCCGCACAAATCGCGAGACCATAAATTATGTCTGCGATTTGCGGAATCAATACAGTGGCTGTGGCTGTGGCAGTGGCAGTGGCAGTGGCAGGAACGGTGGCTGTGTGCCCCTGAATCCCATTGACTTTAATCGTCGCGGATTGCAGGCTGTGAAATGGCAGCCAGCGGGGGGCGGTGGGGGTCTAGAAGAGGTGAAGAGGGGTTCAGGAGGGGCGAGGAATGACTCTAGTTGAGTGACTGCAAATGATACTTTAATGTGACAGGCGGCTTTCAAGGGAAGAGGAGGAGGGAGGGCCAAGGGAGGCTGCCACTGACAGCATGCTGATGATTTTTGCACCTTTTTTTTCATGTCCCACTGCGGTTTCCGGCTGGGCTCCTTCATAGCTGTCATAAAGAGGGAGGAGAGGAGAGCGAGGAGGAGGAGGAGGAGGAGCAGCGGCAGCAGCAGAGAAAGGCGTGCAAAAAGAACTATCGCATCCGATTCTCTTGTTCTCCCTGCCAACCCATGCAACCCATCTTTTTCCTAGCTTTTTTCCTACCTTGTTTTTTACTTTTTCCCATCTTTTTCCTTCCTTTTTTTTGCTGCTGCGTTTTAATTCCCCGGGCGCGCTTTCAACGCTTGTCATCTTACCGCTAATGGCGGCTACATGTCAACCACTCATCTCACTCGACTGCAGCTCCTGCTCCTGCTCCTGCTCCTCCTCCTGCTCCTGCTCCTGCTCCTGCTCCTTCTCTAGCTCCAACTATAGCCTCCGATCCAGCTTTGGATTCGGGCTACTGGGCACGAGCCGCCTTGCCCCGCCCCTTTTCGGCTGCTCGTTTTCCAGCCATTCATTCGCTCGCGACAACGTCACAGCATCATACACAGAGAGAAATCAGACACATTTTGAATAAGGCAAAACAAATATAAGAACTATATGGCGACAAGAGTGCGCTAGGATAATATTCAAATAAATAAACTTGGAATATCGAAATAATAAAATAGATATGCTTTGTGAAATAAATAAAAGAATGCAATTAACTTTGAAGTGATTTCAAGCCTTAAATAATTTTTAAACAAAAATCAATTTATTTTTATAATCCTTGCCAAAGTCAAAAAAGAAGATTCCACCTCTAAAAAACTTAAATTACAGCCTAAGAATCCCAAGTAATTGTGCAAAATTATAAACTGTTGAATCAATTGAAGAATTTTCTGCAAAAATAATGACATTTCTGAGTCAAACAAGGCCTACACTGAGCAAAACTTTACCAGAACTCTGTTAAATATTATATAAACAAATAATATAAATAATAAAAATAAATAATTTAATATATTATATAATATAAGCTTATATTATTAATAATATTAAATATGCTTATAAATAATAATAATAATAATAACAATATAATATAATATATTATTTAATAGATCATATACGAATTATAAATAATTTTAAAATATGATAATAAATAATATAAATTAGGGCAAAGTTTCTCTCAGTGCATTCGCCTCCAGCTGCTGCTGCCCGCTAGGTGGCGCCACATCGAGCCCTGTGCAACGTCAGGCGTGAAATCGCTTTCCAGGGCTGCCTGCCTGCTCACCTGCTCTTGCCGCTCCCGGCTCCCGGCTCCTGGCTCCTGGCTCCTGGCTCTCGGCTCCACCTGGCCAACCGACCGACGAACCAACCAACCTGTCGTCATAAAAATTTGTGTACACACACAAACACAAACACAGTCACACACACACACGGGGGCGCGAACAAACAAACAGGAAAAAAAATAACAACAACAGCGACGACAGAAGGAGCGAACAATGTTTGTGTGGGGAGTGGGGAGAGGTGAGAGGAGAAGATGGAAGGAGAGAAGGAGGAGCTGGAGGAGCAAGAGGAGGAGCTGGAGCAAGAGAAGGAGCTGGAGGAGCAGGAGGAGCAGGTGAAAAGCCTGAGGAGCGGCAGGAGGAGGAGCGGAACAAACTGCAAGCACCGATGACAGCCGTGGAAATGAACCCCAAGCACTGTCAGAGGGGAATACCCTAACCTTCGATTCGTTTCAGCAGAACTACTGTGTAGGTTCAAACAGGGATCGGGATCGGTTTGGAATCGGTCCCTTGAGAGGCCAGGCCCCTTATGTAGTTTGATATGCGGCCTCTTGACAGAGGCAGGGAGACGGGCCAGTCTTCAGACGCCAGGTGTAAATCTTAACTAGATGTTCTAACAAGGCAAGGCAAAGTTTTCAAAGAAACTATCAATAAGATATTTTGTAAGGAACAAAATAGATTACTTTGAGATATCAGAAACCTGCAATATATGTATTCTATAAATGATATATATTATTAATTTAATATATATAAATATATACATATATATATTATACAAAATAAGCTTTCTAGCAAACAATCTATTTCGCAGTCTCTGACTTTGATTTGCCTTCAAAAAAAAAGAGCCACCAACTCTACAAACGGCTGTCCACATATAAATTTTCACGTACTTAAGACTTAATTCAGAGTTTCATCAATGGCCGAAAATAGCCTTTCTTTGCCGCAGAGAGGCAACTCAACGGCTGCCGCAGGGGCAGCCATCGAGGGCCCCCGAAGTGTGCCAATGGTTTCCGCTAAAAAGCCATTCACAGCTGGCTAAAATTAAATTTAAATTCTTGTATAGGCTTAGAGAAGACCTAAAAATACCAAGAACTCGACCACAAATCTTTCGGGGAGATTTCCACACTGAATTCTCGGTAAAGATCGTGGGAGAGATGGGGGGGGGAGAGCTGTGTCTGTGCCTCCGTGGGTGGAAGGACATGTGGCAGGACCCTCTAGTAAGTAAAAAGGAATTTCCGCGAGCTTCATAACGATGCAGCCAGGTGACAGGAGGGAAGCAGGAGGGGGGTATGGGTATCCTGGGGGGTTGGGAGCTGGGAGCTGGGAACTTCAGCCAAGACACAGTTTCGCTAATGAGTTTCCGTCTGTGCAGCGCGTTTGTTGTCGGGCTTTCTGTGCATACAACAAACCTGCCCCTCTGGCGGCTGATGATGTTGCCTAAATAGTCGCGTTGCTCCGATAAAGGGCTGCCGGATGCATACAGCAGGTGACAGCAGAATAGGAGCTCTGATTTGGGTATTTAAATAAGGGATAAGTGGTTATATTGCCAGAGCAAAAAGGTTACATTTTAGACACCATTTAAGGTCATTAACTACCCGAAAAACCTCACAAAACTATTTCGACATTTCGATTAGTTTCTTCTCCTCTAAAAGTATAAAGCTTCTAGAAAGAACCCGCAGTGTATCTCATGCAGCCAGCCTGCTAGTGGCACAACCTCTGTGTACGAGTATAGTATACTGGCAACGAAAGATGCCTGCAAATGAGCTGCATCGGCTGCATTGCATCCGTCAGCGGGCAATGCCATTAGCGGGCTCATTAATTGGCCAGACTTTGCGGCGCCACTTGGCTGACTTTTATTTCCGCCCGCCTGTCAATGGCACAAGTGGAGCGCCCCGCTCCGTCCCGCTGTTTGCCTCCCAATGTCAACAGGCAAACACAAGTAAGCGGCAAGCAAGCAAGCCGGCAAGCCGGCAAGTCAGTCAATCCATCAGTGAGTCATTCACGGGCTGACAACTCAAACAGCAACATAACAGGGACAAGGACGCGCAGCTCCTACTCCGCCGGAATGAGCTAATCGCCCGGTCTTGAATCTCTCTTCAACATGGTTAAGTATCTTGGAATAATATTTACACTTTACGCAAAAGACGCAATGCAAACAGCAACAGCAACAGCAGCAGCAGCAGGGAGGCAGCAGGCAAGAATATCGACTTGGGAAATACCTAGCAGCAAGAGGAACTATGGTGGGGAAGCGCTCTGAGGAGGAGCCTCCTCCTGCTCAAATAAGTTAATCGCTTTGCCAATGTGACAACGGACCGAAGGGTCACTCTGGCCGGGCTGCTTTTTCAGCTGAAACTGGGGTTGGGCTGCAAGATAAATGCTCTCGACGAGACCAGCCAGACGGCAGATAAAATAATAAAAGTATCCACTGCGAGAGAGGGCCAGAGAAGTCGGAATCAATTTATGAAAGCCTCGAATTGATGGCTGGCATTGGCCAGTGGTTTTATGATAGCTGGATTTACGACCTCGTCTACCCCTCAGACCCTTTGACTTTGAATGATTTAACAGACCAGCCTTATTAACCGGTCTTGGTAGCTCTCTTGGCCGCTCTCTTGGCAGCCCTCTTGGCTTAATCAACAAATCAGTTAACACTTTGACTAGCGACCCATAAACTCAGGCATTATATAAATTACATAGAAGCTGGGAAACCCTTTGGAAATCAATTTAAACTGCTGCTTAATACGCTTCTTTAGGAAGCGGAGAAGTCAAAGCCCTCCACGTGCTTATTTGCACACTGGGTTAGTCTGGCCGCCGCTGTCATATTTTTAGCTTAACCCTAGGATGCCAGCGATGCCTCTGATGCCGCCCATGCCTCTGATACCTCTGTTGCCTCTGTATCCTCCTTTTTATCCCCCAAAGCCGCACGCAAAACTATTTTTAAATGACGCCGCAGCAGATGCAAATGCAGATTCAGATTCAGATTCAGATGCAGACAAAACGGCGGCAAGACGAATCAGAGGAAGCAGGCAGCAGGGAAGAAGAAAGAAGGTGTGGCCAGACAGGCTGTTGCCTGGCCACCTTTTGGACCAAGTCGCAGACTCTCATCTCAACCCAAAAGCCAGACCAAAAGCTGCGGTCAAATGAGGCGCCGAGAGCCGTCTTCCTGGCCGCCGCAATTGAAATTGCATTTGCATTTTGCCGACACCATCACCATTTCCATTCCCATTTCCAATCCCCTTTTGAGTTTAATTGAATTGCATTGTTTTGGTGGAGCAGGAGCAGCAGCGTAGCTGATTCTATGGCCCCGTCGTAAATTATCCATTTAGCGTTATGGCTAAGGGCCTTTGATCTGCCATCAAGGAGAAGGCAGAGACTGCCTCAAATCGAGCATAAAACCAAGAACGAGAGATCACAACCTGCAACTAGGTGAGTTGCCGAAGGTAAGGTAAATACCTTCTCTAATGTGACCCCTGGCAGCCCAAACATTCCTAGCAGTTCCCATGAAAACCTGGTAGAATTATTATAATTAAGCCCTAAGCTTTGATGTGGTCAGCAGCCTTGGAGTCCCAGCTTGATTTGATCAAACACTTTGGGCCCTTTAATTGGCCAATTTGGTTGGCCGACTTTTATTTCTCCTCCGTTCTCTGTCTTCTGTTTGCTTTGACACCCAAACCCAAACCCGAATCCAACTTCATCTGCAGTCCGAGTCCGAGTCGGAGTCGAAGTCCAAGTCGGAGTCACAGTCCGACTCTGGCTTTTTGTGTAATTTCCAAGAGATAATTGAAAATTAATTGCTTTCGACAGCTGAACATGGCCAGGGAGAGCGACTACCATGGCCCTTTCCGCCACAACGAACGAGTTATTTAATTAGTTTTGACGCGACGCTTTCCCTCTTGGCCTTTCCCGGTTTTATTTTATTTAATTTTATTTTTATATTTGTTGTTCTTTTTGTTTGGACCAACAACATGCAATGGCTGATCCCCTGATCGCTGCTGGATCGCCCAGGAATGCTGACCGTTACCAGGGTGAAGCCTTCTTGATTGAATTCCCATTTTGTGGCTCATGACTCAATTTGCCAGGACCAGGACCCGGAGCCCTGCTCCTGGCAAGAGGGCGAGTGTGTGAGTGCCAAGGACCCTAGACAGACAGACACTCCAGATAGCCCGGGACAATGGCCAATGTTCGATGATTGAGTGGGTGGATTGGTATTGGAAATGGGAATGGGAATGGTAATGGGAAAGGGAATGGAAATCAGCATGGAAATGGTTGAGAAAAGGAGGACGGAGAGGGGACAGCGGGTGATGGCAACAAACAAACAAGATTTCACAATCAGCGCTAGACCGAAAAGTGTGTTTGAATTTCGAGTTAAACGGCTGAAAGGAGAGACTGGTCTGGGCCTAGACTGGGCCAAAACAGAAGCAATTTTGCTACTCTTGAACTTAAATTTTAATTATAACACTTTATAGTTTGATTTATTCTTATATTATAATCCCTAAACTCTTGTAAATTCTTTTTAAAAGCTACAGATCTACTTTAAACTCTTTCTCCGCAAATGGCCAATTTATTTCCTCCAGTGACTTGTCTCCCAAGTATCGCTATCGGTGGCTCTGCTAACGAGTTTGCTTCTGTTTCGCCCACTGTCCACTCCTGTCCCATCCTGTCCTGTCCTGTTCTGTCCTGCCTTCGGTTGGAGTAAATGTAAATGCCTCCTGCCTGCAAGCAACTGAGCAATGTTTGGCCAAATCGTCTGCTTGCACTCCCCTGCCTGCTCCCAGTCCCAGTTCCCATTGCAAAACCCAAAACCCCTGGACTTCGGGACTGCTGATTTCGCATGACAACCTGCAGGAGGCAGGCCGGAGAAGATATTTCATGGCTCTAGCCATAGGCCATGAAAGTGCACAGTTGTCAACTCTCAACAGGCAGCAGAAACAGAAGGCACAAGTTGAAAGAGCAGTGGCCAGGGGGAGGGTATAGCTGGACAACTTGGGATTTGGATTCGGATTTGGTTTCGGTTCGGGTTTGGGTTTGGGTTTGGGTGTGGGTCTGGCACTGAACTCTAACGATCGCCGCTGGCCAGGGCTCTTTGAGCCATTGTCTGTATGTAATTGAAGCGTCAAGCATTTTACCAACTCCTGGAAAGGGGAGAGTATCAGTAGGGAGTTCTTCATTGTATTATGTGGACAGTGATTCATCGATGGATTTACATGCACTCCAGCTCCACTAATTGCTAAAGCTCAGCGGGAAGTAGAAGCTATACTATATATGCTCTGTGATTGCTTCTTATAACCAAGAAGGAGACCTGAGAATCTGGCTGGGATCGGGCCTCACTGGTTCCTCAAAGCAAAAGTTACAACAAAAAACCTGAAGAGGGCACCCAAGAAGCACAGCTGACTTGCCGCATATAAATCATAATTTGTCAGGGTGAAATTCAGCTGACGCTTTGTTCTTCTCGCTTTCATATGAGATTTTTTTAACCGCTTTTTATATTTTTTTTTTTTTTTGTATGTTTTTGTTTCAATTTAGCTTCGCTTGTTTACGTGTCCCCCGTGTCGAGGTTTTTTACCCTCACATTTTTCTTCATTTCATTTGCATTCTTGCTCTGCTGCTGCTTTATTCGCCTGTCGCTCTTTTTTAATTAGCCAAAAATGCGCTTAACAACAAATGACAACATCAACAAAGAGAAATTATAATTTATATGCTTTTTGAGGGAAGCTGGGTAGCGTCTCCTGCTCCTTCTGCTCCTCCTCCTCCTTGGGTCTCTCCAACTGGGTCAACATGTCGTATGCGCAATGCGAAATTTAGCAGCCGCCCCGTGATTCGTGACAAACTGAAGCTGACGATGACACTGACAGTGTCCATCACTCACGCGACCCAAAGATAAGGAGAGAAGTGGGTCAAAATTTGAGAGAAGACTGAGAGGTAAAACTGGGTTTTTTTAAGATTTAATTTTAATTGTAAAGAAATACCTTTTTGTTGACTTTTAATAGTTAAAATAAGGATTTTTCAGCTTCTACAATGATTCTTAAACCTTCTGTCTTTCTTTTAACTATCCTTATATATTTATATTCAAAAATATACCACATTCCCTGTCATTTTAAGAGCCTCCCTCATCCAAACTTCAACTCCACCTCCCTAGACTCAAGTGACAAATTGGTCATTCGCTGGCCTCGCAAATCGATGGATGTTGGATTTTTTGTATGGCTCTGCATATACACACACATATGAAAATCAATTTATATGAAAAGCTCCCCGTCCCGCCCCACTTTTGGAAAAACAAAGGCGGCAAGAGCCGAGCAACAAAAGCCATATTAAAAGGCTGCTCGAACGGACCTTCTGCCTTTTTCGCCAATCAAGTGCTACTCGCTCCTGGCTCCCTGCTCCCTACTCCCTGCTCGCTGCTCCTTGCTCCCTGCTCCCTGCTCCCTGCTCCCTGCTCCCTGCAACCTGCTCCCTGCTCCCCACTCCCCACTCCCCACTCCCCACCCCCTCAACCAATGAATAAATGGCAACTGTAAATGAAAACAATTCAAATTAAACATGGTCGGGGCCATGTGCTTGAAAACTGCAACAGCGGCAGGAACTTCAATGGACCGACGTCCAGTGCCGGAGATGAAATGCGAAAGCAACAAAAAAACAAAAAAAAGAATCAGCAAGTGTACTTCAGGCTAATATCACAAACGCAATTACACGGACTCCCTCTCGGGGGAGGGGTGAGCGGGATATGTATACATATATATATATTTTTTTTTGTTCTAACGAAACAAAAGCAATTGCCCGGCGGCGGCCAGTTTGGTCCAGTCCCAGGCCCAGACCCAAACCCAAGCCCAGAGTCAGAGCCGACTGCCAGCTCACAGCTCCCAACTCCCGGCTTAGTCCCACGGGGCTATTGGACATTGTGGGCCATTCAATAGATGGAAACACAGGCACACACGCACACCCCGCACATAGGGACACAGCACGAAAAGGGGGCACAAAGAAATATTTAAAAAAAATAAGGAGGAATGAGGAAATAAGAAGAAACATTGGAAATATTTAGAACTATTTAGAAATATTTAAAAATAATATTTCAATAATAATAAGAAATACATAAATAATATTACAAAATATTAAGAAATATATTTAGAGATATTTAGGTATAATTCGAAATATTTAAAAATTTGTAGAAATTTTCTAGAAATATTTATAAGGAATAAAATTTATATCAAATATATTTATAATATTTTAATGTTTAAAATAACTGAAAACATATCACAAAAGAAACCTATGCTGTCTGTTAATTTAAACAAAAAATCTTCATTTTTTTCTCCTCAACAAATTAAGCTGGTAAGTTTTCTTATTAATATTAAAAATGAAATTATGTGATTATTTATAACTCACAACTCTTTAAACTGCATGAGCTAAGTCCCCTTAAACCTTACAACATAAGCCAATCTCTCACTTGTTTCCTCTTTATTTTTTTGTATATTTTTGTTTTAAAGTTTTAAATATTTCAAATATAATTATATATTTTCTTAACTTATAAGCAAAAATTATGAACCTAAAATTTTAGTTTAAAGTCACAATTCCTGACTAAGAGATACACAAGTCTACATTTAACAAGAGCAAAGACGGCTTAAATCTTTCCCAGTGAAATCACCAAGCAATTTCTCACTCACTTCCCCTTCATTTCTTTTATATATTTATTTATCCAAGTATTTTCTTGCAGTGCACACACACTTGTAATAGGCAGGCCACTCGAACTGGCTGAGCTTTTGTCTCTGCTCCGGCTCTCGGCTCTCCCCCTCAGGTAGCCACAGGCAGAAGTTAGTTTGTACTTTTCTCGTTTTCGCCTTGGGTTTTTTTTTATTTTTGTGATTTTCCTATCCTGCCTTGGCCCGGCGGGCAAGTTAACGGAAGCTGGCAATTTAGCAGCTAAAAAGGCCGAGGCCAAGGAATTGGCAATGGTCCCGCTGGGAGGTGGCAGCCGCCGCAAGTATATCGAGCGGCGATTGAAAAATCAGTGTGCCTTTAAGCTTTAAGCTGTGGTCCCTCAGCAAACTCAATTTGAATAAATGCATATAATATAAATCTGATATATAAATATACCAAAAACATATTTAATACAAACATATATATAATACATATTATCATGGCATTTAGTTGAAAACTTTATTGCCAGGTGACATTGTGCTTTAGTTGGCATTATATCAGCAACTTCTCTCATTTCGCTTCTGTCGTAATTTGCGCGCTTTGTTTTAATTAAAATTCAAATGCGTTGCAATTTCATTAATTACCAGGCACACTCGCACACACATATACCCGCACACACACAGACACCGAGGACTACAGGACTAGACATAGACATAGACAAAGCGTGGCTGCCACTTGCAGCCATTTTATAGTCGGGGAGGCTTTTGAAAATGGCGCTGACGTGACTCGCCTCGAGTTCCCAGTCTCTTGTTGCACTGCCAGAAAATCTAACCAGTTTTTGACTAATTTATTTAGTATATTTTAATATTATATGAAAGGGGAATTAAACAATTTTTTGTAAATATCAAACATAACTACTTAAATTTTAGACATTCAGCTTAAATACCAAAAGTTGTCTACTAGAACCCATTGGGAATAAAACAACAAATGTTAAACCTCTTGGGTGTCTCTGACTTTTTTACCTTAAAAATTTCCTAAATATATTTATTTAAAGGGTAATTATTAATCGTAAAGTTCCCAAAATCCCTCTAGTTTATTTTTTAAAATAAGCTCTTGATTCTGTCAGTGTTTGGATGTTGCTGCTGGCCATTGCATGCCAAGAGCGAAGCGAACCGTGAAAGCAAACGCATTCCCATCAGCCAAGAGGGGCGTGCCTCCACCTCCACCTCCGCCCCCGCCTCTGTCTCCGTACCGGCGCCGCCGCCGCCGCCGCTGCCTGCTCACCCAAGAGCGGTGAACCGCATTCGCACGGAGCGTGTCCGGCAATTTCACCCCGGTTGTCAGTCTGTGTGTGTGTGTGTTGCAGTGTGTGCGTCAGTCAACAATTCAATTAACGTGTTGATGATTTTGTGGCATGCAACATGGCGAAGCGAACGAGTTGCAAATGCGCCCGAGAACCCCGTGACTGTGTCCCAGTCCCCAACCTCATCCCCACCTACATCCGCGTGCTCAACTACAGCATTTTAATGAGCGATTGATTGCCCCGCCTCACCCCCACTCCCTCTACCACCCACCCACTCTGGCTGCAGCAATTTGTCAATTAGTTTGCCAATTGTTGGCAACACTTTTCACTTTCCCGGGGCCTTTTCCAGCGAAGTTCGCGGAAGCCGCAATTAAACAAATGCCGCGTTGATGCTCTTGCCATTGCCAGCGGCCAGAATGCTTAACACTTTCAATTAAACGCATTAATTTTATGGGATTATGCCCCTAGATACTCGCAGATACTCGCAGATACTCCTAGATACTCGCACACACCCACACAACGGGGGCAGTGTCCCGTCGCAGTCATCGTCTCCATCGTCGTCGTCCTCCTCGCATATCAAATTTAATTTGCTCATTTGCCCTAAGAGCTTTTAATGTGTCCTGGGTGGGCTCGAAGCCTCTGCCCCTGGATACGGGGGGAGGAGTGCGTGCCTTACCTAGCAAAAATGCGCCCCTAATTAAATTCAATATTAAATTGAGCAAAACGCAATTAACTCAAAAGGCGCACACCGAGCAGACGGCAGATGACGATGGCCACAACTGGCACCCAGCCAGGTTCATAGGCCAGGGCATCCCCATCTTTATAGCCATCGCTATACACCCATTCCTCGAGGCAGAAGCAGTCCCAGTCTCAGTCGAACTCCCTTTCCCTTTACCCATTCAGCGGCATAGTCATGATACGCAGACACACAGCTGCGGTCAATCGAATAAGTCTGTAATTAAATTAAAGAGTGCTTTGGAAATTCTCACATTCGAACTCGGTGGCTAGCTGTTGGTAAGCAAACAGATGGTACAAAGTAAATAAATATGGTTTTTTTGTATACTATAATTTGTATTTCTGTATTTGCAGAGAATTTTTCATTAATTACCAGTTCTATAAGCTTGCCCTCGGCTGTCTCTTTAGCGTAAGCATTACGTATACGCAGCGTTCGCCGCACAGACTGTGATTTGCCGCACAGATACAGCGAAAAGGAGTGGAAAGGGGGCAAGAGGGCAAGGGAAAGGGGGAAAAAAAGAACGGGATAAGAATGGAGAAAGAAAACAGGGAGAAGAAGCTATAGATAGAGGCAAAAACAAAGCCAAAGGGAGGCACAACCTGGGTGGCGGCCATAAAGGACGCGAGACTCCTTTTCAAACCGATCAAGTGATCAATAAATACATAGAAAACCAGAAAAATTGCAAAATAATTTTTAGCCTAATTTAAGAAATAAATAAACAATAAATTAGAAATAAAGTAAGCAATAATCTTAAAACCAAAATATCTGAGAAATAAACACCCCTACAAACACCCATTTGAGCGCCTATAAATTCCATCACCTGTTCCTGCTTTAAGCCACAAGTGTGACACCCACTGTGCTACGACACACACTCCACCCACTCCACCCACTCTACCTTCTGTACCCCCTTCAACCCCTCCACACCCCCGGTCAGGTTTCTACCTTGTTTATGAGCCGCTGACTAACTCCACGGGCCGTGGGGAGTCGTCGTCGTTGTCGCCGTTGTGGGCGTCGGAACAAAATCGAAGGACAACACAGGCGGCCACATAGATAACAATTAACAAGGTTTGCAAGTTGCCAGTGGAGTTGCCTAACCCCTGACCCCTCATTGCCGCCGCATTGTTCAAAAGCGGTGACTGCTGGTGCTGCTGCCTCTGTTGCTGCTGCTGTGTAACCCGCCGGCTACGTTCTGGCAATCTTAGATGTCGGCAAACATTTCGTGTGCGTGTTGCTCCTCTCGGCCGGCATGCCTCACCAGGCAGAGTGGAGGGAGCACTGAGAGAAATATGTAGCTATAATATATAGCAGAAATTTATAACAGAAATATATAACAGAAAGATCTGCAAAGGCTCGCTGCCTTACTCTTAAATGAAAGAGTTTCTATCCTGTAACCTTGATTTTTTTTGTTTTAAATTATTTATGATTTATTTTTTTTATTAATATAAAATATTATTTTTTAGTATTCTATTATAAACCTATTATAATTTCTCTCGGTGTGGACTGTTTTTGGTCTGATCTGATGTGTGCCAGCGATAGCAGTCGCAATGCAGCCCACAAGCGATGCTCTCGACACATGCAAAGCAAAATTAATGTATGTTAATGTTTTGTAACCATCTCACTTGCCTCCTTACCCTCCGCATAACCCCCTGTCCTGCCCCTTACTGTGCCTCCTAACCTTCTACTTACACTTACCCTTACTCCTTCCTCTACCCCATATCCTTGCCCTTACTCTAACCCCCCCAAAAAGCAAGCGAAGCCAGCAACCAAAACTTTAGCCACGGCCTGCAAAGTGCTTAATGTTTCATAACAAAACTGAGGATTTGACAAACCGACGAACTGACGAGCTGACAAACTGACGAACTGCTACAAGGAGTTCTTCGACAGGACCAGACAGGGGCGGGGCTGTAACAAGGTGACAAGGGATGGCAGAACAGATCAAACGACATGGCTGCCATCGCACTTGCCGTGTTTTCAGAGAGCTTAGCATTTAATGCATAGCTAACCCTCAGGCTTACAGAAAGGATCAATAAATTTGGGGATTATATACACAAATATTTAAAAAATACTGTAAATTATATATAAACACATTTATAAACATACAAAAACTAGATGCAACTCTGTTGCTAGAGTTCATTTGTTCAAAAACTTTGTATCGAAAATTAATAAGTACCAAGTAAGAGCTCCCAAATCTAAAACATCCCAAAAGAAAGGCTAATACAACCTATCAAAGATCCAACAAATCCAAAGGGCGAAAGCTGCCCCATCGATGGACTAATATCGTCTGCCTGCCCCATCAATCTGCATCAGGAAAAGAGGTGGCCACAGAGGCGTCAGCGTCGGCGGCGGCGGAACCCATGCATATTCATTGACCACCCGCACTTGGCACGTTCCGCAGCTGAAATGTCCAGCGATATATATTCGTATTTATACAGATATATATAGTATGAATATATCGAAGCAGCCACAGCACAGGCCAGGCACGTAGCGGTGGGAGTTGCTCAACTCAATTGCAATTACGGGAAATGTTAGCTTATAATTTGATTAAACTTTTCAATTACAATATGCAATGAAGTTGCTCCGCTCGTCAGGTACGAGGGCGTGCCGCCAAAGAGGGCGTGCCCGGGGAGGGACAGGGAGTTGGATGAAGCCGAAGGAGACTCTGTCTGTCCGGACTGCTAATTCCCACAATTACAATTTGCTGGCAAGGCAATCGGGAGCAAGCCAA